>JAUMHE010000056.1:15858488-15869420 GCA_032359235.1 Enteromius mattozi | reverse complement strand
AGAAATGCATTAACTGTTGTGCAAATGTAAATACTGTTGTGAGAAATGCACCAAAGCGACTGAGAAAAACTGTAAATGTAAAGCAAAGAATATTTGACTGATATTTTACTGCTGTTTGATAACCTATTGTTCAGGGGTAAATCTTTAAAATAAAAAAGTTTCTCCAGAATCGTGAGAGAATCCTGATCTTTATTCTAAGCAAAAAAAATCGTGATTCTTATTTTATCCAGAATCGTGCAGCTCTAATATGCACCCAAACTTGATTGGTTAAATGATTGAATGGTTGATTCAAATTGTATTACAATTAGAGGTCAATTTAGCAGACACTACAAAAAATGTCAATGTCAGATATTTATGGAAAATACATGCATGTATACTAACTTTTCATAATTGAATGGATCATTTTGAATGTGATGGCTTACACAAAGAAAAATGATTGAGAAGTTGTGAAGAGTTTGACAGTTTAAGTGAGAATCGACTCATCAGTTTTGATCAACAAGCCACATGCAGTTAGTTGTTGTGCAGACTGCAGACAATTGTACTTACTATTTGCACTATGTGCCAAAGCATTAGCAGTTTGTTCAAATCAATAAGAAATTCCAATCTGATGTGAACAAGAAGCTAATTGTTCAGAGATCTGAACTTATTGCTTTGAAAAATAAAATTTTCATTCGAGAATTGAGCCAAAGCAATTGAGAAAAACTGTATGTCAATGAACAAATATCATTGCCATCAGAATGAAAAGTCACTGTCCCATTGTTCACAAATAAGACAGTCAAAATGTTTGTCAATTTAAGAGTGCACTTTGTTAGTGTTACCTCATCTAACCTATGGCAATGGATTGGATGAGTTACTGTACTGAAATACAGAAGGCTGCACTTCTTATGTATGCCATTTAACCTTTCAATATTTACACATTACTCTATGTGGGATATTAATTGAAAGAGACCATTTTGAAATGTTTGAATTACAGTATTGACGATATGGTCAATCTCCCAATATTTAGCTGCATCGTTTAGTCATTGTAAGGCCATGGCTGACAACATGGTCCACAATAGTGGCTTTTATTTAATCTAAAATAGCATCTGTTCTTGTTTCCTCTGTTTGCCTCTGTACCGTTCCACCATGCATCCATACACCTCATCTTCCTCTCAGCTGTTGACACTGATTGTTTTCAGGATGTTCAAGAAGTCTAACAGAAATGTGTAGAAAATATGTTTGACAGTTTATGACAACTAGATCAACCATTTTGCATGTAATGACTTATACCATGAACTAATGACTAGCTGTTTTGAGGGGTAAGACTTTTGCACAGAGAACTTTATGATACATTTTGAGCAACATGATATTAGCAACTAAAAATGTAGGAAACCACAGAAAAATGTACATAATCAGTTGCATGAATGTACCAAGGCAATCACAAATTGTTCAAAAGAATGAGAAACTGCTTTTATGATGTGCACAAGTGACTACTGTAGATGATGTGGAGGTTGAACAAGTAGTTTTGAAAATTTCATTTCTGATCTGAGAAATGCACCAAAGTGACTGAGAAATACCAAATTATAATTTATTCCTGTTATGGAAAATTAGACTTTTCAGCAGCCGTTACTCCAGTCTTCAGTCAAATGATCATTTAAAAATCATTTTAATATGCTGATTTAGTGCTCAAGGCTTTGCCCACATCAATATGTTTTTGTTTTAAAACACATCTTTTTCTCTCCGTTTTTCTGGATATCCAGATTAATAGCCCAAGAAACATTTATTATTATTTTCAATGTTAAAAACAGTTGTGCTGCTCTATTGTTTTTGTGGAAACCATTAAATTTTTTTTCCAGATTCTTAGAATATAAATTTCAAAAGAACAGAGTTTATTTTAAATTTAAAATAATATTATGAACATATTTACTGTGACTTGAATAATAATTAATGTGAATGCTGAATAAAAGCAAAATATGCACTTGAATTATATTATATCATAGTATATCATATTATGTATTTCCAATTGCTTTTGTTGGCGTTTAGGAAAAGAAACAACTGACTTGTAAATGAGATTTCATTCATGACAGCTTTTTCTTATGGAAAACTGAAAAAAGAGGTCACGAAAAAATGCATTTGAAAAAGAGAGAGAGAATGAATCTTTAATCTTTAAGAGAGTGTAAATCCCCTATACGTCTCTCTCCAACAGCAACATCCAGTTAACTGTTTAAAATTCCTCTCAGCACTAAATGAGGTATTTAAAACTTTGAGATTGGCAGGAGACAGGGATTATTCCCTTGTGATTGGCTCCTCTTTGCGGCTATTGCGCTGAAACTCCTTGATCATTTCACAGGAAATGACTTTGGGAGAATAGAGACACCATTCAGGCGGCAAGTGTCTTAGACTCACGTAACTACTTTGACTCCTGAACCTGTGATACAAAAATGCACTCTAGTAATTTAATTGTACAATCAATCACTTTTAAAGCCGATTAACTGACTTGTTTTAGTAAGTTGTAACTAGTTACCTAAAAAGTAAGAAACAAATAAACCTCTAAACAGCATGTGGTAAGTAATATTATGCTGGAAATACGCATTACTGTTTTTTTGAAAGACATTAATACTTTTATTTAGCAAGGTTGGATTTATCTGCTGATCAAAAGTGACAGTAAAGAGTTATAATACAAAAGATTTCTGTTTTAAATAATCCTGTAATTTAAACGTTTTATTCCAAGAACCCTAAAAAACCAATAAAAAATTACACATTTATTTTATTTGCCCATGTTTCATTTGTAATTTGTATCAGTCTATACACAAATTATACTTTTGATACATTGATAATATAAACTACAATAAAATGCATGTGCATAGCTCTAACACACACTTACTTTTACTTAACACACATAAATACCTTAATGCCGACGTAGTCGACTGGAATGATTGGGTTTTCTAGAGAGGGCAGATGAGACTCGTCCATTGGCTCCCCCACAATGACCCTGGTAGCCACATCGATGAAGTCCACACCAATAGTTTTAGAGACGAAAGGAAAAGATCGAGATGCACGCAGGTTACACTCGATCACCTGAGACAGAAACATACAGTCCTGAGCAACCAGCAGACATATTCTACAAATTACAAACATTAAGCTGAATAAAACCTCAACAGCTTAGCATGATTCATTTCTTTCTTACTATCACCCAATGTTTTTCAGCGGAAAGCATAATTTACAGAGTAAATAAAGAAGATATAATGGAAAGTAGTTCTAATGATAATTCTGGATCAAAAATGTTTCTAAATGTTGTCGGTTCACTGGCCATGAAAAAGTAATGTTCAAATTCATATCTTTTAAATTCACAGACACATTTTTCATGATGCGCCAATAACTTACCATTACATCGTTGCCCTTCACCAAAAATTGAGTGTTAAATGGCCCTGAAATCTCAAATGCCTTAGCAATTTTCTGTGTAGCAGTCTTCACCTAAAATAAAAAACATATAATAAAAATATATAAATAAAAAACTACAAGTAATAACTCAAAGTCTACGTATACACAGCCAAAAAACATCAATCACAGTCCGAGTTATGCATGTCCTCTCAAATATACAGCAATTTTGGGAAGCGCAGAAGTTTAATATCAATTCTGATAAACCGAGGAAGCTGAGAAGAGGAGACTTTGATGGACTGCTGGTCCCTCCAACTTTGCTGGGAGTAAAAGCGTTTTGTCAGATGTGTTTTAAGAGGTGGATTTCACAAACACAGACTATTTTGACAGTCAGCTTTGATTCAGCTCAAAGGAAAATGAAGTGTCACATCTGTGACTCATAAAATACACAATTAAGGCCACACTGAAAGAAATGTAAAATTAAAAATGACACCAGCATATGTTTTGTGTAGCCATATTTGATTTTTCCTGCACAAATTAGGTGTCACAGAAACATATTTTTTTTATGTTTCAGCAATATGTTCTTCATGAGGACAGAATCGCCACAGTCAAAAATAGGAAAAGGTACAATGTTTTTAAGGAAACATTTGATGCAAAAAATTATTGTACAACAAATAGAAAAAAAGATGTGTTAAAAATGGAAAAGCAAAACAAAACAAAACAAAAAGAGATGTCTGTCTGGATAAGGTGCACAACAGCTTCACACAGCAAGCTTTGTTGAATAAAAATAAGGTTGAGACCTTCTCTAGAGCTCCCTGGCTGATGGTCTGGGTGGGCAGCATTAGTGTGGCGTCTCCTGAGTGCACTCCTGCATCCTCCACATGCTCTGTGATAGCATGAGCCAGCACCTGTAAGCACAACTGTACTTAAAACAGCTATTTAGCTAATTCATTTTAGCTCATTTTACTTAAGTATTTTTCAAATGGTTTCTCAACTGACTGCAATGGTTGCAACTTGATACATTTTATAAGTGTCTTTATTACTTTTGTTGATGGTACTAGCCACTGAGTATTGTTATTCCAAAACAAAGTAGGAGTTTATGAAAATTTAACATGAGAGTAGCAATGACCTGTACGCTGAACTCCCAGTCACTTAAGCACTGAGAAACAGACTCTCTAGAAGTGATAGCAATCCTTAAGAGCTGGGACTAAAACGGACCATTTAGTTGTTCCTTTTAGCAAACATCAACTTTATGGGGTAAGACTTATGTAATATATTTTATGTAGAAAATTTTAGATAACTGATCACACACTGGAACTGAAAAAGCTTCAGTTTAGGTGTGAGCAGTCAGATTGTTTGTTTAGCCAGAAGGGATAGTTTAACCAAAAATGTTAATTCTCTCATCATTTATTCACCTTAATTTAACTGCTGACAGTAGCCATTGATTTCCACAGTATTTCTTCCATCCTGCCGGAGGACAATGGCTAACATCAAGTGTTTGATTACCAACATTTTCCAAAATAAAGACAGTCAGATTTGGAACAACATCAATTTAAGTAAATGATAACAGTTTTCATCACACTTTATTGTAATATCCAGATCTCACTATTGACATACTATTAACTATAACTTTTGCCTCAATAAACTCCTAATTACTGCCTATTCATAGTATGATTAAAGCAATAGTTCACCCAAAAATTAACATTTTGTCAACTTAACATCATGTTGTTCCAAAGCTGTAAGTTTCTTTCTTATGTTGAACAAAAACGAAGATATTCTGAACAATGCTGGTAATCAAACAGTTGTTGGTCCCCATCGACTTCCATAGTAAGGAAAGAAATATATGGAAGTCAATGAGGACCAAAAACTGTTTGATTAGCATTCTTCAAAATATCTATTTTTACATTCAACAAAAAAAAGAAACAACATGAGAGTGAATAAATGATGACAATTTTGGTTGTCATTTTTGGGTGAATTATTCCTTTAAGGGAAGTAGAATATGACTATGAATAATATGTGCTTTATAAGTACTAACAAACAGCAAATATGTTAGTAATATGCATACTAAAAAGCAAATTGTTAACAGTGACAATTGGTCCCAAAACTGAAGTGTTAGCCAAATTTCATTTTTGGGTGAACTATTCCTTTAAGATTATTATCAATTCAGTGCAAAAATTATGAGATAAAGCTGTGATAAAGAAACAAAAATAGAAGGAGCATACTTAAATGCATTTTTTTTTGGAGTGAAGCAGACTGAGCCATCTTTTATTTTTGAAGGTTTTTTTTGGTTGTTTTATTTTTATGTGTGGGTGTGAGGAATAGCATAACACTCTCAAAAGTCTTACACAACAAATTGTATCTACATAATCAAACCACCGCAACATGGATCTTCACTTGAGACAGTTTCAATCAAAATCTAGTGTTCCATATTCAACATTAAAATTTCCATTTAGTGCCTGATATAGTTTTTTGTTTTATCCTTTTACCCATTTTCTGTTCGAAAATTATTCTAGCATCTCTCACCTTGCCCATTCTAGCCACTGCATCCACCTCCACTTCTCTGGCACCTCGGACAAATTTAGTGATGACCACAGGATGATCCTGTTCCCAAGAAAATGCTGTAAATAACACTGCAGTATTTTTAAGAGACTTTTTTTTAGCAACAAAGAGCATCTAAAATGCTGTATTGAAAAGCTGATTCAAAGGGCCTTTCAAGGCTATAGCTGCACATTAACAAGGACAGAGTGTTTGTGAAGTGCTTCCCAGAATTATTAACCATCTCTTACATACCAACCTGAGCCCTTAAGCAGCACAGGGTCATTCTGTTACTCAAGTGAATATAAGCACAATGCTTTGCAGAACTAAAGTAAACCCTTCCACCCATCTTAAAGACCTGTCTCTCATATCCATTAGCCATTTGACTAGCTGTATAAGACAACCTGACATACTGTACACTAACATACAAATTTGTGGGAAGTTAAGGTTTTAGGCTTTTAAATTTTCACTGAATGAGGTAAGGATGTACAGACACAGATATTGAATATTTCAGCCTTCCACACTGTTTTGTGTGGCAGTTATTGATACACAGGAAGGATGACCCTATTGGCTTGAATATGACAGAAATTAGAAAATATTTGACTTATTACTGTTTCACTGTGTTTTTGAACAAATAAATGCAGCCTGAGTGAGCAAGCTTTTCACAAACATAAACATATCTTCCGGTTACCAAACTTTTGAACAGTAGTATACAGAGAGTAAATAGAATAAATAGTTCATTCTCTACCTGATGAAAGATGAACTAAGGCTAATTGAGTGCTTGAGAACATTATGTGTTCAGCTCAAGGCTGTTCATTTTACCAGAGCCATAAAAGTCTTCACAACTCTCTATAAATCTATATATATCATTGATCTGCATTGTTATAGGGCTGTGAAGTAAAAGACCTCATAAAATCACTGTTGGAGCTCTGTGGCTTTTAGTCCACAACTGTTTGCATAGAAGCCATCTATATCCTAGTCAAAAAAATATATATATTAATTAATAGTCTGACTTTTGGCAAAATGGACTACAACATTGGATAAATTAGCAGAAGCATTGCTAAAATGCATTCAATCACTGATGAGGCATTTAATTTTATTTAACACATTTCAAATATAAAGTTAATAGTCAATCTTTGGCAGAGGTTCACCTTGATTTGGTTTGAAGTAGAAAACAACACTGATTGTATGAAAATATTGCAATGCGCTACAATACTTCAGTAGTTCTCTATATCCTGTAGCCACAAGTCTGAATAATTTACAAGCCAGACAATATAAAAACTAATTAAATTTATTTTTGCAACTGACGGTAATTAAAAAAGTATGGTGAAAAAATATTTAATATCTTTCCTTATGTATTTGGGAATGGCTCAATGATGGCGACAGGGATGGTAAAGCGGTTTTGCTGGACTCAGGAAAAATACTGCACTCTTTAAGTGAAAAACTGTAAGGGGCAGCAGGAACAGGAGATGAAAATCAATACTGGCCCTGAGGTACAGAAAAACTGGAGCTGCTGGAAATGTGCTTGGCCTGTTTTTTAAAAAAAGTTCTTTAGGGCATATTTTCCTAAAGGGTGTGTAAAGATGGGATGAAATGTAATTTCAAGAACATCGTTCATTTGTGATAATGGCTAAAAAGCCTGCATGTTACATAATTCATGATTGAGCTGTTGCATGATTCATGTGGCAAAACCAACACGCTTCACTGTAAGTTATGCTGCAACCGGGGCCAAATGGTTAAATGTGCAGATCTCACCTGTGACACCTGCGTGGCTTCCTCCAGGAAACGCTTCATCTCATCTTCACCGTATGCCACATTCATGGCTGAGCCACTGGAAACAGAAAGATTCCCATCATTCATCATCTCTGACATTTAAATGAGCCCATCATGAGACAAAAAAACATGACTCAAACCTAACAGACGAGAAGTTATGTAGAGTTGTGTAAATGAAGAAAGGAAGAGAGAAAAGGTAAAGTAGAGAAATATATTTGGGTCAGCTGTTCCTTGAGGCGATCAGCACTGAATGAGTTTCATATAGAGAGAAAAAACACTGATTTTTTTGGTGATTTTAATGGCATCAGCCCTGCAGCAAACATTTGTGGTGTAGTCAGATGTTTAACAGCTATAGAAAGGAAACCACACCTGATTAAATGACCATCAACATTTACTGTCCATATATGTGGACATGTCCACAATTTTGGGTTGTGTGTGTAACACTTTTATTAAGCCAAAAAGTTTGTTTTAAACTCTGGTTACATCCCTTTACACTATTTAACTGACACTCAGCAATATGTTTCACTAACACATCAAAATACAGTGAACACAGAGAGACAAGTGGGAAATATACTAAGACAGCCGTAAGCGCTCTTCAGTATGAACTGTTCCACGGTCCAGATGAACTGGCAGTGTTTCTGTGTCAGAGCTGCAGTCCCTGAGAGTCTGAGCCTCAGGCACGGGTTTAGGCAATATAACGATGCCAAACCACAGCTGGCACCGAACACCCACAGAAACACAGAGCAGGACTCAAAACAGAGGTCTCAGCTGAGCAGCTAAGTGGTGATGGAGTCACACGGGGCAGTAAATATTCAAACAAATAAAAGAAGTAAAAAAAAAGCCTGGTTTTGGGATTTTCTTGAAAAATAAAAGCAAATCACAGTCTCTGCAAGAGACTGTATTGTATATGGGTGTTGATTTATACCATAAAAGGGTATAAAGATTTTGCTAGTGATAAATGTGCTAAAGCACTTTGCTTTCATTTAGCTTTAGTTTTATATGTTTTCAGTTTAGTTACAAGATTGAAATTTCACCTTCCACTGATATCTATTAGCTTCACACTTGGCACAACATGAGTCTCTGGATTTTGACTGTGGCAGTTCCCTGAGATATAAAAAAAAAAGCCTAATCTTCTCTCAAAACAGACAGTAACCTTTGAGGCAACATCTAATGAGAACAAATAGAAAAGTGCTCCGTTGAATGAAAGTGCTTTTATGATTGAAATGTGTATTGGGTAATGGTTAAAATGGTTAGCTATTATTGCGTGCCCTCTTGCTGCGTGGTGGACTGGGCGCCTGGTTTAAAAGGAACCTAATTTGCTCATCACAGCACTCAAAACAGATGCCTGCTGTCTGATTATGTGCAAATTAGCTGTTCAAGTCCTGCCAGTCTGAGAGTCTTATAATGCGGGTGAATTGCATCTTACCCAAGATTTCTACAGGCCGTCATTGAGAAGCCTGGAGTGACATTTCTCTTCACCTGACAAATCAGCAGTTGACTGCTTTATACTGACTGATGTCTACTTTCATTTGATTAAGGACAGTGAACCTGGGAGAGCTAGTAATGGAATCAAAAATGAAAACTTTTATGCTGCTGTTTCAAACAAGTATGCTGTTTTTTTGTTTTGTTTTGTTTTTCCATAAATTTTCCGTTAAATTGCATTTATCATTATTATTGTTATTGCTATTATTAGTTAAATAATTCACTGAAAATGATTCCCTATTGGAGTTATAAGCCGGGTGACACTTTATTTCCATAGTCAACTTTAGATATTTCTACTAACAGTAAGTAACTTTGCAACTACATGTCAACTAGCAGTCATTAGAGTATTAGTAGACTGTGTGCTTAATATCTTCTAACACTTTATTTTGATTGGTCCTCAACATACAACATACTGACTAATAGAACCTTTGCAACTATGTTGTTGTAGAATGTCTACAGTGGACTATCAAAATAAAGTGTAATCATCAGCCGATTTGTTGAGCTGAACTTAAGAACTGGATCAGTGAATCTCAACAAATCTTATTAAAATACCATTTGAATGAATCATTCACCATTAAATTTGTTCACTAACTCACTGATCCAACTGCAATAGTTTTCAGTCACTGGTGGGACAGTTTATTAGTAATTAACTGTTTTTGTCTTTTCAGCACACGAAAGCCAAAATAATAACCAAAGCATCACACAGGGGGTCAATTCTGAAACCGATCTTCCGTGCTGTGCTCATGTGCTGAATTCACAGTTCCCCTTGTACTCACCTCAGAACATAGGATGGCCGCAGGAGGCAAGGGTAGCCCACATTACTGGCAAAAGAAACCGCGTCTTCCTGAAAAAGACAGAAAGTTAGATATCTCTTTGCAATCAGCTGCATGGCATCACCTAGTTTGTGCTGCAGATGAAGTCAGGCTTCTTGTGCTCTTTTCTCCATTTGAATCCCAGACCGTGGGCAAAGGGCCAGACAATTATTGGCTGACCACATCTATTCACCTTACTTTTAATGCTTTGTAAACTGGCTACTTCACAGAGAAAAACAGTAAGAATGAACAACCATGTATCAGAGCAAACTGTTATTAGCAAGTGGAATTATCTTTTTCCAAATTTATTGGAGAAAATACTGCCTAACTACATCAAAATGAACCCAAAATAGCATTATACTGTGTTGTACAAATCTAACATTAAAATTAAAGGGGTCATACAATGTTCCTAAAAAGAACAATATTTTGTGTAGTTGGTGTAATGCAATGTGTTTATGTGGTTTAAGGTGCAAAAATATTTTCCACATACTGTACATTTTTGTTTTTCCTCTAAACACCACCTACAGGTCAATTTGTACAAAGCCTATCATTCTAAAATTGTGAGATGTGCTCCAATTGGCCAGCTATCCAGTGCACTGTGATTGGGCAAATACCTCAAGCATGTGGCAGAAATGTTATGCCCCTTATCATAACAATAAAACACATCACAAACAAGGCATTGCGGATATATCTGATTTACGAAGCTTCAAAATAATGGGCAAGCAATTGACCATGTTACCAAATTACCAAGCTTGGAGAAGCCAGGCTAAATTTTTAAAAAAAAACTCTGACTGTGTCGTCTGAAAAAAGAAAGTCATATACACCTAGGGCCTGCAAAAGCCCGCAGGTAAACATATAAGTAGTTTTATTTTCACCGCTTCTTCCTGCTACTCTATTATTTGTTTCACCTGCTTCCCTTTTGAATATAAATAAAAAGAAATGGAAAATAAACAAATATGTTTCGTTTTATTTG
>JAUMHE010000056.1:15816085-15856670 GCA_032359235.1 Enteromius mattozi | reverse complement strand
CGAGTTTGGAGTTTGTAGAGTTAAAGCTCTAGGAGGAGTAGCGTTTAGAAATTTTAGTCTCAGAAGAATAATAATAAGTTTAAGTGCTACATCAGTAAGTTGGCTTTCTCAAGCCAACTTAATTAAACAAGAAAATGCATAAGTCAAGTGGGTGGTGTTCACTATTACAGCAAAATCACATCTATATTACTCAACTGACCCAAATCAACAAACTCCAGCAAATCCTGTCTCTTTTATCCTCGAACATGCGAATCATCAAGATTGTGGTATACAGAATAATTATTTTGTGGTTTAATTAAAAGCATTTAAAATTAAGAACGATTAACAACACCCCTTTCATCTCTCCTGAAATAAACCACAGATGAAGTGTGTTTGAAGTGAAACTGGCCTTACCAGTGAGCTGAGAGCCCTCCACGGGGCCTGGCCTACACCCAGATCATCAAGTATGGAGGAGAATACAGATCTCTCTTCTGCACGATCGATCTGAAGAGGACTGGTTCCCAGAATCTTCACCCCGTTCAGGTGCAGGGGCATGGCCAGGTTATTGGGGATCTGCCCACCCACAGATACTATACAGCCGGTGCAGCCCTGTGGAGGGATGGAAATCTCTGAAGTCCAAGTCTTGCATGAAACACTTCTCACTATCGGTATGATTCCTGATCCCCACTGTAATGTATGCTGGTCAAAAACAACCAACATAAATGGAAAGAAACGTCTGACTGGAATTTAAAGTGACCATAAAGTGAAAGAGGCACAAATAGTAAAGGGAAAAACAAAACTAATTCAAATAAAGATTTTTGTGAGAAACTGAGAAAACATATTTTTTTATATATATGTATTAAACTTGATTAGAGAAATATGCTTATTTTAAAGATGTCAACCAAATTTGCATTTATTTGATCACAAATGCAGTAAAAACAACATATTTTTGTGATGTTTTGATGCAATTTTTATTGCATTTTATATCTATATGCATATTATATATTTTTATATGAAACTATTATATCTATTAGACTTCTCAGAAATACACATGACAGCCTTACAAGTATTTAATACATTATATTCTTAATATTTTTATTTTTGTTTTTGAATTTTGAACCTATACTGTATACCTCCTCCTACCTCCTCTGAATTAAGGAGGAGGTATACAGTAATACAGTAATACAGTCTGACTAATGCATAATCCGTAAAGTCTCAGGCATCAGCTATTGTGTGTATTTTGGGTATGCCCTTTATGCCTGCCTTGCCAAAATGTGAGGAGCTTGAAAAGGGGTTAAAATAAAGCTGCATTTTCAGGAGTCATTACTTTAGTATTTGGCGTTACATGACATTTTAGACATTATTCTAATACAATTTTGGTGCTTAAGAAACATTTCTAAGTATTATTGCAATTAACAACAGTTATGCAGCTTAGAGTTCAAAAGATAATTTATTTGAAATCTAAATTTTTATTGTAACAATGCAAGTGATTTTACTGTCACTTTCCATCAGTTTAATGCATCCTCGCTGAATTAAAATATCTGTTAAAAAAAAAAGAAAAAAACCCTTACTGACCTCAAAAATGTGAACTTTTTAGTGGTGTAGTGTACATCTACGGATACAATTTATATGGTATATATTATTTCAGCTTTAATTGTATGCAGTGTAAATGCATATCCTGTCCTGTTTTACAAACCGAGCGACTAAATTTAGCGTCTAAATTGTCTGTAATAACCTACACCATGACAAAATTACTTTCAACAGGCATTCATGAAATATTCCTATAAAACCCTATTATTCATTTCAGTAAACATACATCTACCAAATGACAAGTGCTTTTTATAATTACACAGTTTCAACTCTACAATTTAACATATGACTGATTGTATCTGTCCATGACCAAAGACTACAAATAGTGCTATTTATGAATTCAATAAAGCTTGCTTCATCCTCTAATATGACAGAAAATTTGTTTTAAGCAAAAAAGGTTTTAATCAGAGCGCTGTTTTGACAGAAATTACTATAATCACTTCTCATTCATTGCATGAATTCACAATGATTTTCTGTTCCACTCGTTATAAGCATTGCTCAATCTTATCCACTGATGTTTCTCTCTGTTTCAGGAATGAGCTGTGGTCCCAGGAGCCGACTCCGGAACATGGCAGGGCATTATTTTATGCTCTGAGAACTGTCATATACCTTCTGATCCCATGCATCACATTCCGATGGCAAGCACATGTATGCACGCTTCACCATTCATACACGGTTCCCTCCAGGTTTATCAGAGCACGCTAACATGATGGTAATAAACCGCTACACAGCACCTGGGAATTTATTACAACAAACACTTGATCAACCCATGCTTTAATCACCAATTTAACTAGCTTATAATGTGCCTGAATGGAAAAGTCAATGGCTGTTAGAGAGGTCAGGTTTTGCATCATCAGTGAAGACTTTAGTGGCTCCATCTCTATAAAGGGAATAGAAATGAGCTCACCACGCACTGCTTAGATGCTTAGAGGCATTTCCTGGTTAGTCTCAGGAGATAATGGCATCTAGGTCTGAAGCTGCATAAAAACTGCATTTATTCTCTCTAAAGAGAACATTCTCACAATATAAATTTGAACCTTTTCACCCAGAGGTTGTTAAGTGATGGTATATGATTCTGTAGCAGTATGATTTCAACTTTTTTAACATATTTTTTTTTAATTGCTGAAATCCCGGTGAAGAACTTCTCTTCACATAATACTGAAGAATGACCAATCACAGAAGTTTATGTTACCGTGGAAACAGAAACTGCAGGAAAATAGCTTGGCAGCGACTGCTCATGAGAACTTTTTAAATGGCAGGGCTGCTGAGCATGTATTATATATAAAATATCACAAATAATCACAAATGTACACAAATGCATAGAAAACCAGTGAGAGGAGATATGTTATCTATGTTGTTTATATAATTTTTTACACATAATTTCAATGTATTGTACACATCTAAAGCATTGTGTCACATTTTTTTTATTATCATGCAGCCTTAAAATGGTTAGTGTTAATAACTTAAAAGCACTGATTGTATACTGTACTATCCATCATATTGTATTTCTGAAGCTGCATGCCGCAGCAATAATACACTATTATGAACATAGCATATTTTTCTGTTTTTCAAAAACGTTTAATACTTATAATCAAATGCTGTAATGTTGCGATTCCTTTTGAAATGCCTATGGAGAAAAAGAATGGGAAAACTATTTCAAGAAGCAACGCAGCTGAAAATGTGTGCCATCACTCTTGTGCTTGAATATTACTTTTTCAAAATGTGATGAGATTTTAAAATACCAGTCTAGGCATTAAAGAATTCCTATGCAGTGGAATCACATGATGTTGTTTGTATAGCACACTGCTGCATAAACAGTCTAACGCTGGCAGCAGCAGTGGAGTTAGTCCTGCTGTGATATTCATATTAAGACCAGTCGGCTCTTGTCTACAGTCACACATTGTTGAACATCAAAGAAGAAAATGAGGAATGGCTCGCATTTTACAGACTGCCTGCTTCGGGTTTTATAAAGGACACTGCTACTTTTTCAACAGCGCAAAAAAAAAAAGAACACATTAACTCTTATATACTTTCAGACACATGATAACAAGAGAGATTGGAACATTGTATTTCGCAGGTTATTTCTTATGAGGCAGGGGACAAAATGGAAGAAAATCTATTCCCACATCTCAAAAATGGTAGCAGGCACCCTGATAAGATCAGGAAATTTTTTTGGGACGCAACTGTGGTGAACAAAACCAGATGTAGTATAACATCAATGCATACGCTTCATATTAGGCTTTACAGTGCCTGTAATATAATTGCAACAATACTATTTTCCCTACAGTAATGTCAAAATATAAATCTACTTAAATAATTAGGTCCACCAAACCAGTGTTACTGTAACTAAAAATAGTTTTAAAATATAAATATTCAAAAATGAATACCAAAATGATAAAAAGGTAAGTATTAAAGTATCTAGTATCTAACTAAGTATCAAAACTACAATCAAAACTACAAATATAAAAATGAAAGAATTCTAAATATTAAGAAATACTTAAATAGCAAAATAATAGTAACAGTGTAACACTATCCTATTGAAAAAATATATAATAAAATGTATTTGAACTACATTTACTTTGTGCTAAGTGTACTACAAATACATTTACATATGCATGTGATAATAAAAAAAATTGGCATACTTATGATCTGTTAAATTAATTAAACAAATTGTGTGCTTAATGCACATTAATTGTGCAAAAGCAGTGCTGAGGTCCAACTAAAGATATCCTAAAGTATATTTGATTGTGGTAAAGTGGAACTATTGCAAGTATACTTCAGATATACTTTAAATACAGTGCATTTAAAGACTGATATTATATAGAGGTAATGCAATCCTTCTTAATAGTGATATTACAACACATTTTATGTACATTATTAAGAAATGTGGATTGTGAAATGAAGAAATACTGCAAATAATGTTTGTATCAGTAAGTCTTCAGTGATATGTCAATAAAAATGTTACTGAATGTTACTATTAATATTTAAAAAGAAAAAACAACAACTACAGTATGCCTTTGTAAACAATAGATTTGTAAACAACACAATGGTGACACAAACCGGGCTTTGTCAAGCAAGCTAAAACAAATGTCTTTACAAAGTTTACTTTTCAAGATGTTTTTTTTTTTTTTATGCCAGCAAAAGACATTTCAAATAATTAAATTTACTGGTAATAATAAATTGCAATACACTAGCTCAACCAATCAGATTTCAGATCAAGATCTTTTCACTTTATAATACAATTTTCAGAAACGGGACCCTATCATAATGTCCTTGTCAAATATGAAAGTGAATAATACCTTTCAGTTACTTAAAGGTACCAGGTGCACAGGCTGAACTTTGACCCCTCACCTCCTGCTGTGTGATGTCCAGGATGCGCTCCAAGGTTAACTCCTCAAAGTACAGACGGTCACACTCATCAAAGTCCGTACTGACCGTCTCTGGGTTATGGTTCACCACCACTGTACGCTTGCCCATCTGTCTAAGGGCACGAATGCTTGACACCGCACACCAGTCAAACTCCACACTGCTGCCTGTGAGGGAGTAGAGCGAAACGTTGCCCTGACCCACTCTTTCACTAATTGCTCATTAAAACTAATGAAGACAATACATGAATGGGTTATGAAATAAAAATCAGAGGATGATTAGGTAAAAAAAAAATTTAACTCACCAATATGATAGGGACCACAACCCACAATCATGATACCATGATCCTTAAAATCTAAGTCATGCTCCTGTTAGACGGAACAAACAAAAATTGGGATCATCGTCACATATATACCAAAAGCTTTAATCTTCATAATGAAGTGTAAAATTAAATTTTATGTCACGTTATGTCATGAGTGCCAACTTCCACAATGCATTTCAAAATGTATTCATTTCTTAAGATTTTATTTACAGATTTTTTTGTTCTAATTTTGTTTTGTTTTAATTTTTATTTATACCACAATCTCCAATTATCTTACTGAATTTAAACATGTTTCATTCCATTTCCTTTTTTTAAATCCTATTTTTTCCTTTTAAAGTTACATATTTATTAAATCCACCTTGTTTATTTCTGTTTTGTGCATTTAGGTACTCTAACTGTGTACTAATATTATTTAGAAAAATATTGTGGAAAAGTCTAGACAGGGAATTGGACAAAATGCACAATGCTCCAACCATCAAAGACCCTACATAAAGGTTGGACAGAGTGGTTTACCTGACCATGGTAAGTGCAATACAAGTAATTGGTGGCTGCAGGGTATTCAGCAGCAAGTGTATCTATCTGAAAGTAAGCACAAAACATTTATCATGAAGCAAAGGCCATTATAATCATAAACAGATATTTCTTGTAATTGGTTCAAACCTGTTTGACCCAAGGTCTTATGTTCTGGTTGAGCCTGAGCACTCGAGCTTCTTCCTCTGAGATGTTCAGAGCCTGGCAAACCTGTCTGTCTGAGAAACCATCCATCTTGGCCTTCAGAAGTAGATCTCTCGGCACTGTGGCGCTGAGGGCGGAAAATGGATTAAGAAACTCATCGAGACATACAGAATGCGCATTGCAGAATATTAACTATTTATTTATCTGTACTGCTTGGTTACATAGCATTTTCTAAGCTGGTTTTTATTTTTATTTATTTAATTTTTTTAGTAAATACATGCAAAATCATTAGAGGAAAAATGTTTTTAAGATAAATAGCAAACTGGGAACCTTTGATCATCAGAAAGTTCAAGCTTCAGTGTACATAGAAGGAAAGAAAATCTCAAAAAAAGGGGAAAAAAATCCTGGCTAAAGATGCTTAATATTTATTTTTAAATCAATACAACATTTGAACAAAGATCAAAGAGAACCAGAATCAAAACTTGTGGATTTTTCTTCCTTAACATTCGTGTTTTATAAGCTCTGTATAGACATAAAACAATTCAGGTGATTAAAACTCTTTGATCTATTCTCATGTAAAAAAAAAAAAAAATTAAATCTAAAATCTCTTCAGTGCATTTTCAAAAGAATGTATACAGCAAGTCCTCAGTATATGTACTGGTCCAGGTTTAAATCTGACTCTTCACAAATTAAAGAGCATTAAAACCAGCAGGAGTGTGAGACAGTAAAGTGTCAGTCGAAATGGACACAGACAACCAGTCCTCACTATCCCACGCATCAAATGTGAGACTGCATTCCATACTGTGCTTAAAGAGGTCAGCACTTACCTGAAAGTAGTCTATTTAAATATCAGAGTGGTAACTAAAAACCTGAAGGTTCAATCTTGGATTTTTAAGTCCTGAACAACAGAACCAGCTCGAGCTCAGGTTAGGCTCTAGACCAGGGTTACTCAAGTTCAGAGCCTGAGTGGGCTGCATTTAAACCAAATAAAATGGTAAGGTATATGCTACCGTTTTGATTAAATAGAATGAAGATAAGCTCTTGAACTGATGAAGAAAGAAAAAGCATGACATGACAACATGGTTTATTTGTGTTTTTCAAGTCGAGTAAGTGCTTTATCAGAATATTGCTTGATTGAAACTGAGAAGTAGACAAAGTACTGGAAATTGGTTGTCAGGAACAACCAGTCAATTATGCACTTCAGTGGTCATTAAACAAAAATATATGCCCACACGTGAATTGCACCTACTGGAACCAATCAGAATCGAGTATTGTAATGCATAAAGTTACACAATGGTTTTGCATGATATTTTGATATTTTTAGAACCATTAAGATAATTTGAATTGCAGCATTGAATTTTGCTGCCTTGTACTTAGTCTATCAAAGTTCGATGGTCTGGTGGTTTGAATTTCTGTCTATTAAAGGAATAGTTCACCCAAAAATTTAAATCCGAAAGCCATCTTAGGTGTATATAACTTTCTTCTTTCAGACCAACATGACATAAACTGCATTCGTTCTTACAGTAAAATGTTCTGCCATTTTTTCTTAACTTCTAATTTTCGACTTTTAATTTGTTACCGGCAAATATTATTGCTCTATCCTCATTTGTCCATTCTCTTCTGAGCTTACGCTACGAATGCAGCTTACGTCATGAGTTGTGTCAGAGGTCAGCCAAGAAGCTGGAACTCGACTCTCTCACAAACACACATGCAGCTGTTGCCGGAAGTCAGTGATCTGAGTTAGAATTTTAAAAATAGAAATTATTTTGTTACAAAAACCCATTTATTTGCTTTAGAAAAGATGTGTTAACCCCCCCAAGAGGCGTATAGGTTAGTTTTATGACGGTTATACACGATTTACGGAGCTTCAAAATATTGCCCACCATCCACCAGCATTACCAAGTTTTTAAACATTTTTTAAAACTCTGACTGTGTTCGTCTGAAAGAAGAAAGTTACATACACCTAAGGGGCTTGGGGTGAGTAAATTCTGGGGTAATTTTCATTTTTGGTTAAAATGTTCCCTTTAATATCAGCTATGAGTGTCTGAATGTAATAGTTACTCTCTCACCTGTTATGCTGACCCAGGAGCTGCTCCATCTCAGTAATGTGCTTCAGTTTGTGTAGGAACCATTTGTCTATGGCAGTGAGGTCATGGATTTGATCAACGGTCACACCACTGTGAAGGGCCTTGAGAAACAAAACAATCAACATAATGCCTCAAATCAGCATGCGATACTTTAAAATGGCATGAACATAAACAGGCTTGTCTAATAAATGATTGTGATCTACAAGAAATTGTTGGGTCATTGTTAAATGAGAAATAATGGCTCTTGATTGTTGGCTGTTAGCCTGTGGTGTCCCTTGAATACAGAGCAGAGCCCAATGAGCTGTAACTGGCTGTTGCTGTAGTGCTGTGGGGGGGGACAGGGCTCCTGGCCAATCAGGACACAGCACTTAATAGCCTGTCTGCTTAATAGGAGGCATAACCTGCTCTGAATGAAATGATGTGCCTGGAGACTAACATCAAACTCCAGTACTACAAGCGAGACCAACCTTGAGAGTTATTGATGTCTCATGTCTTGATAGGATTTGCCCTATTATTCCTTAATAAATCTGCCAACATCAACCTGTTCATTTGACACTCACATGACACAATTTTTTGATGAAAAGTAGGCTGTTTTCTCTTTAGGCAGACAGGTAATTTTCATTTTTAATGAATGCCCAAGAGATACGGAGGGGTCTTGCTTCAACCTGAAGGGGTTTATCTTGCAATAATGGCTGAATGACTGTACAGTAGTAAGTTTAGTGCATTTTTATAGTAATAATAATTTTAGCTAAAACAGGACACAAGATTGCATTACAAAATTAATACATTAATTATATAAAGTATTTTTAATGTTTCTTATGCTCACCAAGGCTGTATTTATTTTACTAAAATAGCAATATTTTGAAATACTGTTACAACATTTTTAATATACTGTTACTACATTTTTAATATACTTTAAAATATCATTTATTTCTGTCAAGCTGAATTCATCTGTCGTTACTCGTACATATTTCATGAAACATTTTTTCCAATAACAGCATTTATAGATATTTTAGCAATTTTGATCAATTTAATGCATCGCTGCTGAATAAAAGATAATGGCCCGGTTTCACAGACAGGGTTTAGCCTAAGCCAGGATTAGGCCATAGTTCAATTAGGACATTTAATTATTTTTCATATACATGCCTTAGAAAAAGACATTACTGGCGTGCATCTTAAGACAAAACAAAGGCACTGACATGTTTTAAGATCAGCCAGTACAGGTTTCTTTTAGTTGAAACAGCTCAGATTTACATTTTTTTGTCTAGGACTAGGGTTGAGCCTTGTCTGTGAAACCAGGGGAAAAGCATTTATATAAAAAATAAAAACTTCCCAAACTTCTGTACTTCTATATGGTAGAGTATATATACACTGTCCTACCTGGGCACAAAGGGTTAGGACAAATAAAAACTGCTGTCTCATTGATTCATAAATCATGAGCCTGAATTAAACATGGCTGTTATATTGATTCGAACACAATCAGAATCTATCATCTAGACTCTAATGCACTTCTCTTAATGCTCTGGGTCATACACCTGGGCGAGGGAGAAGATACGAGTACTTGAAGGCAGGGAGAGCTCTCGCTGAAGGTCTCTCTGCTCTGCCCAGGCTCTTTTCAGAGGCAGACGCGGTACAAAGCCGTCCACTGAGGGGTGGCACATACGCAAAGCTTTCTGGATGCTCTCCTCAAAGGTTCGGCCAACTGCCATGACCTGTGAGGGGAGGAAAATAGAGGAAAGAGACAGAAGTCTATTGCTGTAAATCAACAGCACCGAATTAACTGTGATGCAGACTTAAATAAAATTGGCAACGAAGAATCAAAATCATAATTTGCTTCTGGATTAGTTTTAATCTGTGTTAGAAAGTGGCAGTGTTCGGTCGCCATGGCAACTTGCACCTCTCCAACACTCTTCATGGCACTGCCGATCTCCCGAGACATCCCGTGGAAGCGGTCCAGATCCCAGCGAGGTATTTTGGTGACAATATAATCCAAACTGGGCTCAAAACAGGCCGTGGTCTGCTCTGACACTGCGTTCTTTATGTCCGGCAATGGGATGCCAAGTGCTAGTTTAGCAGCTACAAATGCTAGTGGATACCTAGTGAGAAATAGTCAGAAATGTTATGATGAATAAAGATTTTAACAAAAAAAAAAGAACAATAGTAACTGCAACTCACATGTGTCTCCTCCTGAGTTTCAGAAAGATCTCAACAATTATATTATCCATTTATAACCTCTATTGTCTTATGCCAACCATTTATCTCCTTTGTGGCTACTTGTATTTTTCCTTAATAATTTAATAAAAAATAATAATCTTAGTATCTAAATGAATCAACTTATATAGAATTTCTTACATGTTTCTCATTTAGAAAAGACTAATAAATTGCCCTTATCACAGTTTAATGAACAATGCATTCCAAAAAACCCTCCATAATGATTAAAAAAAAAAAAAAAAAAAAAACAATAATTGCCCCACAAGGTATTAAAACTATTTTTGCGTCTTCACACTGATCTTTTTATAAGACAACAAAATCTGTTCTGTTTAATCCACACAATTTGTTTGTCTTCTTACAGAGCGTGTGGCATCAATTCTTTCAAAGGATATGGATTCATTTCACACTGAACAGACAGAGTGGTGGGTGGGTGTTTTTAGAGTCTGGCTCTCAACATACACAGAACTTTGGCTGCAGTCAGTTCTCAATATTTTTGTGACGAAAAACGCAAAACCAACGATGGTGTAAAACTGACACCTTTAGCTGATCAAAGAGAAACGTCTGTTTTGTAGGTAAAATTCTAACCAAGCCAAAGAATTTACTCTTATATCTATACAGCATTAAATACACTCAAATACAAAGCTGTGAAGTCCCTAAAAACTTAACTAAGTAGTCATAATGCTTGCATGCCTATATACAATACTTCAAAATTACTGACATATTATGATCTCACCCTGTGGCTTTGGACGCCAGTGCTGAGCTTCTGGAGAGGCGGGCATTCACCTCAATGATACAGTACTCCAGAGAGGACGGATGCAGGGAATACTGGATATTGCACTCTCCCACAATGCCCAGATGACGCACTACTTTAATAGCAGTCTCTCTCAGCATGTGGTATTCCTCATTGGACAGAGTCTGGCTGGGTGCAACCACGATGGAGTCACCTTTGGGAAGACCAGAGAGGGCTATTAACTGAAGCTCTTGAGGATTTAACAATGCATGTCCTCATGCGATGTGACTGGTGTTTAAATTCACATTGCGCTGTGGGTTATGAATAAGGATGTGTGTATGCAGGGATTAATGTCAAAGATGATGAAAAGGAGACATCTTTTTGAAAATCTAGTTAGAAAATGTAACACACATGTACCACATTTATAAAAATATAATTTTTGATTTCATTTCAAAAACAGTAAAAAAGAAACAAGAAATCATTCACAAAAACAGTTTTGATTAATGGCTGCATTAAAACAAGTAACTTAATGCAACGTTGAGGTAAAAAGTAATAAAATGCTTTCTTTACACCCTAAATACATGCAAGCCCTGATCAACATTTTTTTAAAGATTGTTTTTTCTTTTTTTAATTATCAATATCACTGGAGTTTTCTGAATGAAAAATTAATTCCATTTAACAATCTAACCTTATAATAGGTTACATTAATATACTATGGTTTTATTAAAGACCTAAATGTAAAAATATATTTCATATATTACATACATATTCATTCATTATATTCATATATAGTAATAAAAAAAAAACCTCAAATATTTATTTTCTGAATAATATAACAAAACAATGAGCATAACACCACCAACCTGCAAGCAAGATTATGTTCTACATAGATAGTATGTTACCTGTATGGATGCCCAGAGGGTCAAAGTTCTCCATATTGCAGACAGTGACACAGTTATCAGCAACATCTCTAACCACCTCATATTCCACTTCCTTCCAGCCCAGCAGGGACTTTTCCACCAGGATCTGGCTGCTCATGGCCAAGGCCTGTAACAGAACAGAGCACAAGTGAATGGACTTAACCCACTTTCATCATGCCAAACCATCACGAAAGCAGCCATATCAAGAGGAATCTAATTTTCCTTGATCTTCTAGAGATAAAGGAGTGTGCTATGAATACATACCTTAGCCTTCAGATCTCAACTTCATACCCAGTGAAAAAAAGAGCATTTATTCAGACTTTAAGCTACAAAAATGCGGGTTATTGATGGATGAAGCAGTTAAAAATTCTATTGGACCCGACAGCAGACAAACAAGATAAAAATGTATTTGAGTAAAATATCTTTAAAAGTTAAAAAATACATATATTTTTTTACAAAATAATAGTTAAAATATGGGTCCCACTTTATATTAAGTGTCCCTAATACCTCCTAATATAGCAATGTAATGTATGTACGTATGTAACCACAGTGTAAGTAGTATCTACAGCTCTAATGTTTCTACACACATGTAACAACCCTCAGAATGGTATGTCTAAGTACAAATGTGTAAAAGAACATTGGTAACAACATTTTTTTTTACTTGATTAAGTACTCATGTAAGAGGAATTATATAACTACATTTTGTAACATCAGTATAAGAGTAATTGGAACAGGGGTTGATCCAGGGGGTGGAGATGGGTAGGTTTAGGTATATGTAAAGTGGAAGGAGTTGGAGGAGTTAGTGCACTATTGTAATACCAGTGTACTTGCACGGTAACTCCTCAGGAACAATCCACTTATTATAACATTAGTGTAACATTCTGAACATCAACCACAACTTATATGTAAAGCCTAATTTACTGGCCGCTGCTGTATAACATCAAAGTGATTACATGGTAAATCCATAGAAATTGTCTACTTAATACAAAGTGTAACACATTTAGTTACTATGCAAGTACACAGGTACTATGGACGCTTGTATAAAGTGGGACTAAAATATTTGGCCTTTGGGGAAAAAGAACTGTAAAAAATATTTATAGTGTATATTAAATATTTAAACTATATATCAAACATTAAACAACATTTAATTAAACTCTCTTTGATCAGGAACAAACATCAAGCTTTCTTGTCCTATACCTGAGCATAAACCAAATAACTTTTAAAATCAGAGCATCGGCATTAATTGAATGAATTAACATCATGTTATTTCATGTTTTAGTGTTTACCTTGCGAGCAGTGTCCTCTAGCTTCTCTTTATTAGCACAGAGGCCTGAGCCAAGGCCACCCAGGGCATAAGCTGATCTCAACATGACAGGGTAGCCAATATCATCTGCTGCCTTCAAAGCATCTGCCACCTTCCAGACAAAAACAACCATCAGTACATAATCACCAACAAAAATATGCTAAAACAGTGTCCAAATGTAGTATCTAGAACGAAAGGTTTTCGGAATCACAACTCTGAGCAGTGCCACATGTTGGAAATATCCATCTCACCGTTTTAACAGCAATACTAGGAGCAATCTTTTCATTGATCTCCTTTAGTTTATCTGAAAACAGTTGCCTGTCCTCAGTGGCCATGATGGAGTCCACAGGTGTGCCCAAAACTTGCACTCCATACTTCTGCAGGACGCCACTCTGAAAGAGCTCCACTCCTGACACAATGGACAGGAACGTATTGCACCATCAATCAAGCCTTTCAGTGTTAGTAAATTTGGTAAAGTTTGATGATGAATGCTCACCGCAGTTGAGAGCTGTCTGTCCTCCCATCGAGAGCAGGATGCCGTCGGGTCGCTCTACTTTGATCACCTCTGTTACAAACTCAGGAGTGATGGGTAGGAAATACACAGAGTCAGCCTGCTTGGTGCCAACCTCATTAGTCTGTACCGAGGCAATGTTGGGGTTAATCAGCACAGTTTGTAGGTTTTCCTCCTGTAGACAGAAACAAGAAATAAGAAACACTGCTGTGAGCAAGAGCACCTGTACTGTTGCTTCAAGTAGGTCAGTGGTTCTCAAACTGTGGTACACAATTTGATTCTGGAAAATGTACAACTTTTTCTGGAAAATGTTACAATTAAAAAAATATGTTAATTAATAATAATAACTACAAACAATCTTAAAGATATTTGAAAAAGTAAACTATATAGTGTACAAAGTTTGTTATTATTACCTATAACAAAAAAAATCTAGAACTAAAGCCAAAATAAAATGTACTTAAATAAAATAGTAACTATATAACATAACAAAATGACTAAAACTGAAAGTAAAAAAATGAAAACTGAAAATATACAAATAAATAATTTAAAATATAAAATACTTTTAGGATAAAATCTCAAAAGAGAGATTTCAGAGATTTTCTTTTGATTAAAATAAAAATGATATGTACAACACAAACAGGCCTTAAGTTTGCCCTGCTGTTGTGTTTTGGATGTTAACATGCTAGTGTCCTAACTAGCTTAACCTACAACACATCCCTTGTTAACTAGCTTCATTGCACAGACATTTTTGCTGATGAACAATGCATTTACAGATAACACAGAAGCAACAAACTAGCATACTATACACCAAATTGAATCTGCATAGGAATTTATGCTAAGGCCTAAATGTTTTTTGTCAACAAAATGTGCTCAAAAAGAACCATTTGCTGCAAATGGTTAAAAAAAAACTCAGGGCAAGAATATCTGTCGAAAAATGGTACTTGGATGATTGGATTTGATCAAAGGTGGTACAAAGAGGACTGGCCAAGTTATTGAAAAGAGGCACAACTAGCAGAGACTAACAAAACTTTTCACCTTCAGAGCTTTGACAGCCTGGGATCCCGAGTAGTCAAACTCTCCCGCCTGACCGATGGACAGGCCTCCAGATCCCAGCACCAGCACTTTGGACACCTGGGAAAAACAATAAACGTGTACCTGTATCTGTACTTAACAACATGCAGACAGGATTTCCAACTTATGTAGTTTGTCTCCCCCACCTGGATTCTCTGAGGAACAGCAGGTTTCTTTGGCATCACAGATGCGATGCTCCCTTCCTTCCCATTCCTTATCAGAGAGATGAAAGCATCAAACAGGAACTATAAAAGACAATTGAAGAAAGTGCTCAAGTACAATGGTTGGTTTTTAATGAAAATAATCAGCACTCTGCTGTGTAGGGCAGTCATGTATGAATCCCTACAGAGGATTCAACACAACATGATCAAGAGAGAACATTCAGCCATGAAAAAGAAAAAGATCAGACTCTGCACGATCCTCTGACAGTGCTGTGGTACCTCTGTGTCTGTGGGTCCTCCTTTGGCCTCAGGGTGGAACTGAGCTGTGAAAACTGGCTTGGTATTATGCATAATGCCCTGAAAGAGAACAAGAAAAGAAAACAGTGTTTTCCACCCAGATTCCACTAAAAAACAAAACAAAGGTTTTTACAAATATAAATCTTTCCTTGAAGAGTTCATTAGGAATAACCATCAAACCAATGTTGAGGTATGTTATTTTAACAGCAAAATGCATTACTAAATAACCTTCCAAAGTTCACCCAACAATGAAAAACGTTTCATTACTTAAGTTTTATTGTTGTTGATTTTTTTTTTTAGACTGACAGACCGAAATTATATAGAAAAGCCAACCTAAATAATCCACATTTTCACCCATATTCCATCAAAGAGAGAAAGTCTGGAATGACATGAGGGTGTTCAAATTATGAAAAACGATATCCAGACCTCATTGGTTCCATCATTTGCGTTGATGAAGAGAGGACTCCAGCCTGGAGGAAGGGACTCACTGTCTATGCCATACCCATGATTCTGAGCCGTAATGAAAGCTTGGCCCGTCATCACATTCACAACTGGCTGGTTTTGGCCTCTTTACAAAATGAAAACAATTTTTTTATTAGTCACAAAGGTGACTAATGACAAAACTAAGGACACAAATGACAAAAGTTAAAGATTACCCTGCTGTTGTGTTTTATGGTGTTGCTACAAAGAACATTATTTTGTATATTTGGTTTAATGCAATGTGTCTATGTGGTTTAAGGTTCAAAAACATTATTTTCCACATACTGTAAATTGTTTTTCTTCTAAGCCCCGCCTTCCAGAAACGGGAATGCTCTGATTGGCTAGCTATCCAGTGCATTGTGATTGGCCAAATACCTCAAGCATGTGACGGAAATGTTACACCCCTCACCATAACTTGATGCCATGTCCCAGCGCTATGACAGAGAAACTATTGCTATGACACAAAAGCAATAAAAGCCATTACAAATTACAATTACACTTTACAGCTTCTGTGCACAGTCAGCATAGGCTGATCTGCAGGTTTTAGGAATCAGTCCTCCGTAAATGCGCTGAACACACTCTAATATTTGGGTTGAACTGTTCTGGAACAGTGTTGTGAATGCAACTTAACCACTGATTTCGAGTTGTGTCCTCTTTTGGAAGCACTAACAAAGTGGTTTCACTTTCACAGTGACACACAACATCTCCAGAACATGGCGCCTGCAGCAACACTACAGTGAGAATAACAGTTCCACCTTCCTTCTTTGAGCCATGTTATGAAAGTAAGCCCACACCGTGATGTAGAGAAGTGGGGGCGTGTTTAAACCAAGGTTATTATAGTTAACGAAAACGAACGAAAAAACTAAAACTAGAAATGAAAAAGCATTTTCGTTAACTGAAATAAAAATAACAACGAGAGTTTAAAAAAAAACGAAAACTAACTGAAACTGTTTTGTGTGTATGCAAAACGAACTTAAACGAACTAATATTATAACAAAAACGTCCTTCGTTTTCGTCTTTGTAATAAGCCTTTTGGGTTGAATTAAAATCTATTTACTTCACGCTACCAGTTTTAAGCCAGGTGTTTGACCCGTATGGCACCACGTAGTCTGTGACGTCATGTGTCCATAGTCTGTCCACGACGCCGCCGGCTAAGCGTGATGGCTGCAGCGAAAGTCGGAAGAAAGCAGCAGAGTCCTATTTGGGATTTCTTTGATTATGACAGTGTCAAAAATAAAAGTAAGTGCCTTGTTGTAGAAGCAGGTGATACAATATGTGGAATACTTCTCAAGGGGAAAAACCCCACGAATCTGAAAGTCCATTTGAAAAGCTCACACAAAAAGGCGAACCAAGAGTACCTGGACAAGCTAGCCTCTCGCCCGCCCTCCCCCGAAATAGAAGCGATAGCCAGGCCAGGTAACATGGGAAAGGAACGTGATACGACAGCATCCATAATAATAAGACAGCTCATTCATTCATTCATAATACAAAGGTTGTCAGCAGTGTTGCCAATTTAGCGACTTTTCAGACCCCCTTGGCGACATTTTTCCCAAAAAGCAACTAGCGACAAATCTAGCATCTTCTTTGACAAACATCAGCGAGTCTCTAGTACTGCCACACGAGCTCTTGTTTTCCCAGCACGCGCACACCTCTCTCTGCATCTGTTCTGGCTGAGAGGAGCAGAGCTTTCAGTTAAAATAGATATTATGTTCCTTCTAACTCTATTTTTCATGCAAATATAGCCAAAATCACAACACAGCCATTGTCTATATCTTATTTGTACTTGGTTTCATCAGACAACGGCTCAATAATAAATAAGGATTTTAATCCAGATTAACATTTTGTAAAGTAGAGCTCATTTAGTAGGCCTTATAATAGGGTGCATTTCAGTCACTATTTCATATTCATTCCATTTTTCTGACAACAGAAACCATTAAATATATCAGTGAAAACAGTTATATGAGAATTAGGGTGCACTGAATAACATTATGTGACCACAGAGAAGCAAGATAATATGACGCACTGACGTAATAATAATGCAAATTGATGTATGACGTCATCTAGCGACAGCTAGTGACTTTTCAAGCTGGATTCAGCTACTTTGGATTGAAAAAAGTTGGCAACACTGGTTGTCATGATTTCTTAGATTGAGCTCCCTGGGACTCCTGGTTGCCAAGCATGTTTGTTTTTATGTTCATGTGTGTCTTTAGTCTGCTGGCTATGTTAATTTGTACTCAGTACACTGTGTATCTAACCTCAGAAGCAGCATTGCACAAATATTATACTTAGGGCTGTTATCTTGTGGGCTGTTGTATTTCAATTTGAGGATGGGCGTTCATGTGTCCTCTGAATACATGCTTCAAAATGTATCTTTGGTTGAGTTTTTATTATACAACACTTTTTCTGGTGATTTTTATTCATGCACCTGACAAATATCCTAATTTACAAAAAAAACTAAAACTAACACTGTAACTAATAAAAACTAAACTAAAACTAAGCAATTTCAAAATATAAAACTAATAAAACCTAGTAAATCTGCCTCTAAAAACTAATTAAAACTAACTGAATTTGAAAACAAAAAGTCAAAACGAAATAAAAACTAAAACTAATGAAAAATCCAAAACTATTATAACCTTGGTTTAAACAAGACATTTTAGGTGGGTGTGGACAAGTCAGACAAATTTTTATAAAGAATATCTCTTTGGTTTTGCAAGTTTAGTCTTTGCAACTTTAGGGATCTTATCTATGCACTAACAGCTTGTAACACTCCAAAGAGAAAGGAGTTTAACCCTTTAAGTTTTCTCTTCTTCTGCCAGAATAATTCTGCAATAATATTTCATTCACAGACCAACATTATAACAAATTTTCCACAAAATCAGTAAATTATGCTCTATTTACCATAAAATATCTTGTATAATAATAATTTGTACCTGTTTCCCATTGGTAGTTTATAAGACTGTGCACCAGCTGCCAGTGCTGTGATTTGATTCCCCATACAAATACCAAACACTGGCTGAGAACGGTCACTTTCCAGCACCTGACGGTAATTATGACGGCAGGATGAAAGATAAACATAGTGGGACAATTTATTGATTTGCAGATATCCATATTAGTTAATGTGGCTGAATTTAATATTTTTTAATTTGTTTTTCAATTGAAATAATAGTCAGTGTCAACTATTTAACCCACTTTACTTCTATAATAATACAAAATGTTTCCAAGAAAAAACACAATAGAAAAATTGAACGAATTGTTGAACATAAAATAATGCTATCTTTAATTGTGTACCTGGCGGACATTTTGAATCAGAGTCTTTGCCAGTGAAGGATCTCCTGGGCCGTTGGAGATGAAGAGACCATCATACTCCAAACTCATCAGGTCTTGGTCCCATGGCACTAAATGCACTTCTGCTCCACGCTAGGATATAAAAATGAAAAATCTTGAAATATTGCCTCTTGCTTCCACACCTTTCTAGGGGTTAGGCCACAATTCCTTACCTTGACAAGTAGTCTTATAATGTTGTGCTTGATTCCACAATCAACAGCAACCACTTTAATAGGATTCCCTTTCCCAAACACTTGAATATCCTTAAAGCAGGGAAAGTCATGGTGAACACTCACTGGAAATGCAATACGCAGCTAATTCACCAAGTATGATGGTTTACCTTGGTTGAGGCCTCAGCTACAAGATTTCTCTGGTTTGGGTCTATGATCTCCACTGGCTGTCCATCAAATTCAATCTTTCCCAAAACTGTACCCTTATTTGAAGAAAAACAATAGGAACCCTCAGAATGTATTTAAAGAATCATTCACATAGATGTAAATGCTGACCTTGTCTCTAATGATTTTTGTTAGCATCCTGGTATCTATCCCAAAAAGAGCCGGCACCTACAAACACAGGGAAAAAAGAAAAAAGCTTTAAATAGAGTACGTACTGTGGAAGTGAGTAGAAATTAGATTATATTCAAACCCACCTTCTCTTCTTGAAGCCACTGTGCCAGTGATTTGACAGAATTCCAGTGACTGTACTCAGAACTGTAGTCCTGAACCAGCAGTCCTGACACCTTCCAGCAACAAAATATATGGAAACAAACCATCATCACTGCAGACAAGGGTTGACTATACACTACTTTCTAAAATTTGAGTATTTGCAGTATTTTAAATGCTTGTAAAAGAAGTCTCAAAGTCACAATATGTAAAAATACAGAAAAAAACAATATCAAGAAGAAGTATTACAATTTACAACAACAAGACTAGACTAATGGCAGCTCAACTTTGTCATCAAATATATGTAAATATATTAACATATAAAACTAAATCTAAAAATGACTAATTCTGCATTCCATGTATATATTTTGTCATTTTGTGCATTCCATAAGGAATCAAACCCATGATCTTTCATTGCTAGTACCTGAATACGATCAGACTCCACATTTTTCCTCAGTCCCAGCTCATCAAGTTGCTGTGTATTCGGAACGCCATAGTTACCAACAATAGGATAGGTGAGGGTCAGGATCTGCCCTCGGTAACTGGGGTCTGTCAGAGCCTCAGGATAGCTGGGGATCATATACAAACTTTAAGACAATACTTTTTAAAAACAACGATAAAACTAAAACATAAAAGGCTAATATTATAATCTCAAAACTGGAAACTGGAAATACTGACTTGACAAAATAAATAAAGCATTTAGATGTTATGTATCTAAAACTTTTGAGAAGAGATTTTAAGTTTGACAACTATGTGGCTGCAAGAGCTTTCTGGATGGCTGGTAGACTGATTGCCAGGATGAAGGACTTGAACACTTGAAAGGTTTAGGAGTTACAGCTTAAGTATTTGGACTCGGGTTAGAAAAGTTTTACATGTGCTGCCAGTGGTTTGTCATCTGGGAAGTTGTTTCTTTTGGCAAAACGCTATGACCAATATATTTATAGTGTCCCTTCTCACCCAACTAGTCCTGTGTTAAAGACCAGCTCTCCAGCTTCAGAGTGATCATGGCCAAAAGAGTAGCCCTTCATCTTCGTGCCATCTTGAAGTACCAAGTGCGCGGTCTGAGCCTGAAAATTACATTATATTGAAAGGCAACCAATGTGTGGATTCATGATGTACAACAAGCTTCCAAGCTTGACTGTCAGTTTTCACTAAAGCATCTTTACTTCGTATCACTCAACCAATTAACTTAGTTAACACACCTTCACGCTGAGCAGTCTTGTCGATGTCTTCCAGTTGCGCCATCCCAGCCTCAGTGATTTGGCAATTCCACAGATTGTTAAGATTTTTGACATATTCTGTCCAGAAGTGTTTCTTCTTTTCTTATTATTAATATGCGCTATTGTCAAACTACCTCTGAACATCAACTACGATGTTTAAAATATTTTCACGCACCGGTGAATGCAGGGCGCTCTGTTCACCTGCTGCCGCTGTAAGTGAAGCTGTACATCAGCTCTGGGGCGCGAGAGTCTCACTCTCTCATCGCTTACTCAACGCGCTGTGCTCTGATTGGCCAGTTTGACTTCGATGGCTAAAGATGATAATCAACGTTTTAAATCTGTCATGTTTACGCTTCCATGTGAAATAATTCGACACTACACATCTTTACTTTCGGTATAACTTCAACCGTGTTTTTTAGTTATGTAATTTTGAAACATTTCATCAATTTAAAAGGATGTGTTTTACGCAGAGAGAAGTATAGAGGGAAATGGCACGTGGCAGCATCATAATTCTAGAGCAATGACCCAACCAATAAACGCATCTTCAGTGAATTTTTAAACCTGCAGTTTAAGTGCTTGTGCAAATCACAAGTAAATGTCATATGTTCTTATATTTAGGATTTTTAAAAGAAAGCTGTAAAATGCCTACTAAAGAACATGCACACAGGTTTCTGATGAAACTACAGTACTCCCCAACCATGCATTCACATTTGCAAGTCAGATCCACAGTGTGCTACAGTGGGCAAATCCCTGCTCTTTTCCTCTCCTTCTGACAATAGCGGGAGCCCCTATCAGGGGATTAATGCCGGTGCAGGACTTTTGCTGAGCATGCTGGGAGGGCTCAGTGCCAAGGCCATCACTCTGGTGGATTCAGCAGTCTGTCAGAACCACACATAATGTGTGCCACCATTCAGCAAGATACAGACCTCAGGCAGGAACAATATACATCAACTCTGTGTGAATTAAATGACCCCTGAGCTAACATGTGGAGGTCATAGGTCAGAGCTGTGGAAGGTTGTAAGCAGTGACAACTTGACCACAGACTAAACCATGGTAGGCTATGTGTGTAGTAATCATGAGTGTAACTGATCCTACCAAAAGCTTGTTTTTTATGATACAGTATACTGTATGTTTATTCATTTACATTTTAAACTCTTCGGAATTTGCCTAAAAAACTTTTTAATTATGAAATGCTGTTTTATAGCACTTACCTGTTGTGTTTTCTGGATAGACATATTTTAAACTGCAAAGGGGAAATGGTAGCATCTGTTATACTGAATGGAAATATTTGCATTTTAAATATTGTTTAAAAAATTACTTACTTTTTAACAGTCGCCAATGGCATGATTATAGTTAACCACATTTCAACGAAATCCATAAAAAACAAATGTATAAAAATAAAAATCATATTAACGTAAATAAAACATTTTTTAAAAAATGCAAACATGTTTTTCATACTGTCCCCTGCCCTTTTTTTAAATTTAAATATGTAAATATGTAAACATAAATTGCATGTAATATAGCGCAGTGCATGAACTGTGCTTCTGTCAGTGTTATGTATCTTAAAAAGCCATATGTTATGGGATCAAATTATCATGTTTACATTAACTAATTCTCCTGATATATGATCCCGGTGTCTACAGTATAAGAAACTAAATGGAGAGAACATCCCTGTCTGCAATTCTTCTGTGCTCTTTTTCTATTCTAAGAGCCTGCTGGCATAATAATATGGAAAATTGCAAAGTGATTAGAGGGTATGGGGGTGCTTCAGAAAAGCATAGCTTTCTAATACAGCTCAGCTCTGGATCATCGCACTCTATTGGCGTCTTAACAAATACGGTGAGTTTCTCCTTCTGGATTTTGGCTGGGATCCCATTTGTTGTTTTCAAAGATCCCCAGCCATATACAACAGTCTGAAAATAACCAAGGCCATGTTGGTCTCTATGTAAATGCTCATTAGGCATGCCTCTTTTCTTTGGATGACAACAGAAAAAATAAATAAATAAATAAAATTAAATTAAAAAAAAATAATAATAAAAAAAAAAAAATATATATATATATATATATATATATATATACATACAGGTATATTAAACAATTTATAATTAATCTTTTTCAGGAGAATCTTTTTCCGAAACTAGATAAATAAATAGCATTTATTTATTATTTAGATTTATAGATGAGATTTGGGGCCTGACATTGTTTTTTTTTTGTTTTTTTAATCATGCTGAAGAGTTTATCCTCATCTCAGGATATCTAATGTATCACTAGAACCTTCTAGCAGTCTCCAGGGTATGCAAACGATTACTTTGTATTTAATTCTATCTTTTAATTGAATCTTGAACCACTTGAACCAGGAGTGATGGGCAAGCCTCTGTAATGACGTGTATTCATGGCCAGCAATTCCAAAGAACTATAATAGGTATTCTTTAACAGTAAGTGCTGTTTGGAGACCCTTGCTGGGAGTTACAGTCACTTTCCAAGGCTGTGTGCTGCTTTGTTTAGCTGTACCCTTTATAATCTGTCTAAGACGGCTTTAAGGGACAGGCAGGTGATGCTGAATCAACCCCCTTAAGGAGTTGTGGCCCCCCCTCAGAGAGATCCCAAGAAAACTTTGCACCTCTTCAGGAAGGCCTATAAATAGAGCCCATCTGTCCAAGGGCTAAGTTACAATCCCATTCCTTATGGAATGAGTAAGGAGTCCAGGAGGGTGAGTGGCACTGTTAGTTATGGGGGGGCTCACATCAGAATCACTGAGGTCTGAACTATGCAGAATGACCTCCAAGTCAGAATGCTTCTGTTGCTCTGCCTTAAGGTTATCTGAAAATAACGCCACTCACTTCCCGCTCCATTCTTAAGACTGCAGCACCATGTTTGTTCTTTAAGATCTCTTTAATTCTTGAGTCATATATTGAGGTAAATACACTATTCACACTACTTCATATGCAGAATTCAAGAAAACAAACACAAACGGATACTTGTATGTGGTACAGAATATATCTAGTCACACATTATGAAGTGCAAAAGTCCTTTTCAGGGATGTTTTAAATTCCCTGTACTTCCTGTATTACTCATTTACTTACTTTACTTCTACTTTTTTAAATACAAAATAACAAAATAAAACTGAATAAAAACAGAGACAAATACAAGATACATTTAGTTTTGTTTGGTTTTGTTTACCTGTGAATTGTGGGTATACAGATCATTTCTTAATGTGTATTATTTATATATTTATTATTTATAGTTTAAATAATGCACATCAATTCTATTTACAATGTCTCTAAATCTATGAGATAGGTGACCTGTGAGAAGAAACACACTGGTTGAAAACAACTAAAGATGTTCTCGAAAACAGTGACCCATATATGTGTCTCTTGATGTTATAAGACACCAGTGACTAATGCATCAAATAGTTTTACAATATATTTAGACACAGGAAAGACACTCTGTACTAATCACTTTCACTTTATGTGAAATTTTTACAAACAAAATAGGCAGCATGTTATTTATCAGCTAGAAAACATATGCTATCGAAGAAAAACGTTGTAATTTCCTCAGCCACACATGAAGAAGTGTTTCACCGTAAGACCTTTTCACCTCTCCTTGGAGTGCCTGTCTCCTCCTTCATGGTTGGCACGTCTTCCCTGTTGTGCTCTTAAAAAGATACTAAATGAATCCGGAGATGTGCGTCACTTTGACATGACACCATGCAGGCTTTTAACTGTATGATAGCGTAAGCTTGCTTACCTCATTAGCATAGCTTGTGAAGTTTGAGGAGAGTCAGAAGGGGATGTTTTCATGTCTGAGTTGGAGTTTCATGTTTATATTGAAGGAGTTTTGCATTGAAGCTTCACTTATGTTTGGAAAGCTCTCTCGGGTTGCTGTGGAAAACAGGATATTCTTGTGCAGATCACATGATACATCTTCACTGAAAACATATGATTGAATGACGTAAAACAGGCACAGGTGTTTATATGATTGGTTTACAGTATGTTGTTTCATTTTACTATGCCTCAGTTAATAAATTTAAATATTAAAGCGATAGCCCCCTCCCCCAAATTAATTTGTATGGTACGCCAAACCTTCTTCATACTAGAGAGGTTATCTTGAGACATCTTGCGTCAAACTTAATGACTCCTCCCCATCCCAAAAACCATACCAAATTACCAAGTAGGCTAAAAGTGAATTAGCTGCTAAAATCATTAAGAGCTGGAGAGGGGGCTGTTGGTTCTGGTAGGCAGGTGGATGGGGGCAGGTTTTAAGAGAAGGTGCTTCTAGATGGCAGGGGTGAGCCCTGATGACAGCTGGGGGACCACAACTGAAAGGGGGTCAAAGAAAGCGGGTCCAAAGGGAAAGCAGGGGGTTGAGAAGGGTGAATGAATATCTCCAGTCTCTACATTACTGGCCCACCTCTGGGGGTGGGGAAAAGGACCTGCAAGACATATTTAGAAGAGAGAGAGGGGAAAAAAACTCACTCTGTGCGCTTTGAGGGGTAACGGGCATCAGCAGCTGAGGCCTCCTTAAGACTTCCAGACTCCACTAACTCCCTTTCCCAAGAGTCTAGGCTGGGGCAAACAAAGACGTTTACTCACTCATTGTCACTATCAGCTTTCATTCACTTCACAGTTTGATTTCTCTCTGGCTCTCTGTATCATTTCTCAAACTGTCTGCACTTTGCTCACACACTTTTATGTATAACATGATGATGGAAACTGACGAATTTGGATGCTGGAAGAGTCCCACTTTTCTACGAACATCTCTCTCTCTGACGATCTGAGAAAACCCCTGGGCTTTGAGCATGAAGAGGTCTGATGAAACACATTTTGCATTAAGTGAATACATTTTTTTATTTCAATTTTATTTTTACCTTAGATTTAATTTTTAAATAATTTAATTAGAATCCTTTCAGACATCACTGATTGAAACGTGATCTGGACACACCCATGCAATGGATTTACCCCTTTCATTTAGATGAGCATTGATGCTTTGCAGACAACTTCCTTGTTTGGTTTTTTTGTCACATTACATTCACTGTAGTGACAACATACCATGAGACTTTCATTTATTTTGAGGAAAGTGGTCACATTCTTGACACCTGTCCTGGTATTTATAGTCATCAGCTGCTGGCATTTCCTATTATTTGAAACATCATTGTAAGCATGTTGCCATTATTAATATTCATGTTGTAAAAGGTAACTGAACTTGCTTAAACATACATCAAATGAGTGATTAAAAGTGACCAGGAATAATAATTTATGTGATAGTTAAATGTCATAATAATAATAAAACAGGCTACTGAATATACTGAAAGTGATTTTTGTGTGAGCTGTGCTTCATCCATCTCTGTTGACAGCAGGAAATTGACTTTTTTTTTTGCTAGGGACATTTCTGTTTGTTTAGTCAAACTTCCGCCTGTTGATGATGTTAAAGGAAAATGCAAAAATTACACTTTCACCTCATCTAAAGAGTCACATTTACCTCCCGCGTTGCATCTCGACTCCCGGGTTGTTGTGTGAGATTTACGACCCTTGGCTGTCCCCGCGCTTCGCCCATTTCTCCATTTGGGGCGCTCGACTCCTCCCCTCCGTGACCAACGACCCAATCCGCGCGTGTATCAGTCTGACATCAACTCTGAAGTAAATTATACGCGTATATAAACATCTATACTTACATTGAGAATGCTGAGTATCCTCCAAGCTGTGGTCCACTCCCTGTGTTGACTTCCCTCCCGGCGGACAAATAGACTAAAAAATGGCACCTAAGAAGGACGCTAAGAAGCCCGAGCCTGCCAAGAAAGCAGAGCCCGCACCTGCCCCCGCTCCCGCGCCCGCACCCGAGGCCCCACCTAAACCCGCAGCAGTAGATCTGTCCGGTGTGAAGGTAAATGCATGACATCAAACAGATAGATGAGCAGTGAAGGTTCATTGATGCATTTTTGTTCTTCAGACTTTTTTTGTGTGTGGCTTTTTTAATTTATTTATTTACTTGCGTTTAGTTTTAGCTAAATTACCAATGAGATTAAAAAAAGAAGTATAATTTAAGTCCCGAAAGCTGATTGGTTAATACATGATTCCAACTCTAGCAAAATAATGTACTGTTATTATTTAGGTTACATAACAGGTAGCCTATTACATGAATTTGCATTTAATGAAGCAAAAAAGCCCATTATATTTATATTCTGAAGTCTCTCGAGTTGTATTGCTTATTTATGAAAATGCCTGCATTAAGGTTGCGTTGCTAATTGCTTTTATACTGTGTTTTACATAAGGGCACATGTGTGTAATGCAGATTCAAATGGAGCTGTCATAAACGTTTGAGCTATATATCTGAATAACCTATGATCTGTTCAGCATATTATATCGGTTAATGAGTTAAATCATCAGTTACCTAAGGATGTTCTGGACCTTATGACTGGAGAAAATATCTGTTATTGATGGATGATTCAGCACCATGGATAGTTCTGTTTTTTTTTTTCTCTGCATAACTACAATCAGACGTAACACCCCTTTTCTGATTGGCCCAGATAGCCAAAAGTGGAGTAGGTTCACCTAGCCAAACATGGAACTCCTTACTGTTCTGTAAGCAGCTGAGGGACTAAATTAAGCATGCCAAGATCTGGGGCTCTCACTCTTAGGTTTTCTATTAAAGCAGCTGTTTGTGAATGACTGACCTGTCATAACGCTGTTAGTGATGTGATGGATTTTTTCAGGTCCTGAAAATCCTTCAGCATCTTCAGGCCATGCACATAGTCACCACGTTTTATATTGTTGAAAATTAATTTGCATTACTGATTATCATTTTATAAAAATTATATTTGCCATTGTCAATATATATTATCTGCCTTACATAACTACACTACATAATATAAAGCAGATTTAAATAGAGGCGTCATTAAATTTTGAGCTATGTTTGAATTTACATAATACACTGATCTGTTTATATATTATATATTATGTTATCTTTCACTTATGGGACGGAATAAAAAGTTCCTCTGTTTTCCTGCAGGTCGATTTCAGCCAGGACCAGATGGAAGGTGAGATTATTTTTTATAGGTTTCATGACCCTTGTTTACAAATATGTATTGAGTTTATATGGGGTGCAGTGCTTAAAATAATGAAGAATAGAATAGGGAAAAAATAGTTATCCTAACTAACTAATTATAATCTGCCTCTAGGCAGGAAGTCAATGGCACCAGCAATATTAATTCAAAAGCGTAGAACATTTTAAGTGGTTTGAAGTAAGTGGCCTGTGTCAAATTCCCAAAGAGCCCTGGGATTTACTTCCATTGTGAAATAAAGGTCAGGCAGTTCCATTCAACTTCACAGTTAATTTGCACCATTGTCCAGGTCTGTGTCTTATGTGGAAGAATGTGTTCGTTGCACAGTGAGGGGAGCTTTCAGCAGCCTGGGTGTGAGTTACACTGTAGTCAGCATTCTGGCCTCACATGGTACTGCCTTTATATGGAGGGAGGTATATTCTTGGGAGAGCATATCAATTCCAAGATGACTCTTTGAATGTCTCCCCCCACCCCTATCATGTCTTTGGTGGCAGCTGGCTTTGTGTGGAAATCAGATGAAGCTATTAATCTTTTAGCAGATCATCTTCCAGTGAGCCAATAGACTCCTTGCCATGACGTCCATACAAAAAGTGATTATTATTCAGTCTGCTCATTTCAGCTTAAATTTGCAGATTTTAATAAGATTGATAGGTTAAGATTCACAAGGAAAACTGGTATTTTTTAAATGCCTGGTCATTTGAGAGATCTAAATAAAAACATGGTCTAAAAATGGGGGGAGACAATAACTATGCTTTTTTTTAAATGGTCATAAAAAATGAGACCTTTGGCAAACAACTTTATCTTTACATATACAGATTTAGAGAAAACCAGTTTTTATGTTGTTGGGGCGGAAATGTCCTTACAAATGGGCACACTTAATATTCAAATTATACATTCATATTGCCTTAAAAAAGGGTATTTTTCATATGTTGATTCCCAACAGGGTTATTATAATTAACTAAAACTAAAACCATTAAAAAGATGCTATTGATTAACTAAAATAACTAAAATAACACTTTCGTGTACTTTAACCTGATGTAATAATAAACTGAAAATAATACATTTATAATGAAAATAATGAATATAAAAATGAATAAAACTATAAAATATAAAAACATATAAAAAAATATATATTTTTTTTAAATATATAGAAAAATAACAAATTGCAGTAAACAGGCAAATAATAATATGATAAGTAATAGCAGCTTGCATATTAAAGGACTGTTATTGTCCCTGTGGGTGGGATTATTGGTTTGATCAACCAGAGAGGGATGTGTTCAGGAAACCTGTTTGAAACTAAAGTGCACAGAAATGACACACTTCATCTTTGCCTAAAATAATCTCACCACAAATTCCAGACTATAGGGAGGCCTTCGGACTTTTCGACAGAGTTGGTGACAGCAAAGTAGCCTACAACCAGATTGCAGATATCATGCGTGCTCTGGGACAGAACCCAACCAACAAAGAGGTTACAAAGATCCTGGGCAACCCCACCGCTGATGGTAAGTGGGTTGATTTATTTTTTTTTACTTCGAATTAGCTACTCCAAAAGTACCTCTAGTCAGCATTAGTAGCATAGGAGTTTCACCATTACATTTTTCAGATTCCTGTTTCTTTACCTGTAATTGGTAGAAGGCTGGTGTGGTGACAGGTGCTTGCAGTGCATTATTTCACTACATCTGCCCTCCGTGACCCCTCTCCTCACTTTTGACCCCGTTTACAGACATGGCAAACAAGAGAGTCGACTTTGAGGGTTTCCTGCCCATGCTGCAGTTTGTGGTCAACAGCCCAAACAAGGCAACATTCGATGACTACGTTGAGGGTCTGCGTGTATTCGATAAGGAGGGCAATGGAACAGTAATGGGTGCTGAGCTGCGTATCGTCTTGTCAACACTGGGTAAGTGGCCAAAATGAACAGGCTGATTGCATTACCACTGCAGTACCATATCAGTATCTTTGTTGGAAGTGGATTAATTGGAAACAACGTGACCCAATCCATCTTTCTTTTTCTTTTCTTTTTTTTTAACAAGAAACACTGAATGAAATGAACGTGAAAGGAAAGTCTCTGCTTTGTAATTATATTTATATTTATATTTATATCTAATTACGGTTAAATTTCAACCTTTTTGACCCTGATTTAAATTACATTCATTTCAGATAATCAGATATTACCATTTGTCAGTGTAGCTGAGAACCTTTAATATCATAAAACATTTTGGCAAAATCACCTCTATAGATTTCTAAACAATTTCAGACATTTTTGACAGAATTAGGAGATTTATTCACTATTTGTAATGTATCTTTCAACATACCTTATTTTTTCATGCTAGAAATTATATAAGTAAAGACTTTGTCTATTCAAAAATATCACAGTAAAAAAACTGCTCACAAGCAGCTTTGTTACATAAGAATAAATCATAGACCCAGTCAAATAACCAATATTAGAGTTTAAATGCTTTCCTGTAGCTCAAACAGTAGAGCATGGGTTTGGTTCCCTGAGAAAGCAGCTGATAAAATCTAAAGCTGTAATTTAAAAGCAGTGTAAGTTGCTTTGGATAAAAGCGTCTGCTAAATGTAAATGCATTTTTATGCAACATGCAACAGTATTTCAGTCTGTTTAATGACTTGACCAACCTATTTTCCTGTCTTTTTCTACAGGTGAGAAAATGTCTGAAACTGAGATCGATGCTCTCATGCAAGGCCAGGAGGATGAAAATGGCTGCGTGAACTATGAGGGTCAGTTAAAATAAATATTTTATCTAACTACAGTGAAATGTTTAACGATTGAGCGATTCATAGACAATGGGTGTCATTCACTAATAATTACATTTGTTTTTTTGAATTTGAACTTCTCACGTTCTGCCCAATTCACAACACGAGCATATACACATGAGCTTGTTTTAAAACTTATTCTTCTGTTAGTGAATTTGGAGTCTTCTAAATGTTTAGTGAATGAGACCCAGTGTTTGTTTGTTGTACTGTAATTCTAAACCTATTTGATCTCTCCGTTCTGAACAGCTTTCGTCAAACACATCATGTCTGTGTAAGAAGTCGGAGTTGTGAGGAAACTGAAGCATTTCTCCAGATTCCATGATGTCAGGACATCCACACAATGTTTCCAAAACCAACTCAGAAATGGATGAAAGGGACACGAGATGTTAGTCATAAACAATTATTTTGTTATTTGTGTTTCCTATTTTTTTTCCACTTGACTCCTATTTCTTTTGTCCATTCTTGGAAGCCATTCATATTTTTTTCCAGCTAATTTTCTTGGTGTTGTTCGTGCCGGGACAAGCCTCTCCGTAGCGGAACTGCTGTGAGGGTTGGGCGTGTAGGGGGGCATCATAGTTACAAAAAAATACAAACCACCCCCTTGACCCCTCACTGCCTGGATCGCAAATCAAAGGTGCTAAATATACTGCCATCAATGGACTGGCTGCAAAACCTCCATCCCCTTTCCCCAGAGTCTTAATTTATTTTTTGCCTCTGTCAATTCTCATAATAAACTTTTCACAAAGTATCAGCCTTGTTGTGATTAATGTTCTATTATTCAGCACACAAGGTGCAGGGGATTTAAAGGCAACATGAAACCATATTCACTATCCATTTTACTTAATGTATTGTACCTTAGAGTAAAAGAGGACATTCAATAAGAAAAAAAGTACAGGATATTACTTTGTGTATTTTATTGATTAGGAATTGACTGGTTCAAGAAAAATAGGTAAGGAAAGATGTGTGTATCAAGAAACTAAATAGGGTCAATTGGTCAGAAATTAAAAGTACAAACATTTTACATTTTGGCCCTGTGATCTGCATTCAAAAAACAATATATGACTGTTTATAAATCTGTCAACAAAAGAGAAGCTTGAAGGTTTCAATAAATAAAAGCTGAATGGTTTAAGCTTGATAAAACAAAAACATTAAGAGAGACAGAAATATTATTAATGTAATTTTACTGTTATGTACAATTTTTATCAAACTTTTTTTTGTCTGACAGTATAAAAATATAGTAACATTTCATTTTTGATTTGTAATTTAATTTAAAACATAACACATAAATGTTTAATATGACTTTATTATTAGTGTTATATTTTACTGTTACTGCAGTCATATCAAATGGTTTGCATAAAACAAAAATTTTTAACTGTTATAAAAGAAAAGATATTTAGGGTGTGTTTCTGACCATATCCTGATGCTATAATTGACTGTAATTTTACCAGGCATGCTAAGAAAAAGTCATAATCTTTCATAATCAAACAACTGTAAACACTAAGTTCAAAACATGAGGCCTGCAACAAATTATTAATAATAAAAAGTTTATAGATGACAATTAAGTTTAAAATGAGTTACCAGAGTTAAGGAGCATTTTTTGGTCCTAAATCTTTTAATTCACGCAACAGATTTTCACTTACATTTTCTAAAATCACTATTACGTACAGCTTATAGCATACTGTAACGTGACCTGTAATGAGTCAGTAAGCCACAACCACAAGTCATTACACATTTCACAAGCACAAAGTCTAAACAAAACAAACAAACAAACAAAAACAGATCAGACTAATGTTTGGTTGATTTTCTGTATTTTTATTGTCATAACTGTTAAGGGCATTTATAATCCGTATCATACCAACAGGAGAAAAACTGCGTACATCTATGTGACCTTTTAAATACACTTACAGCAGCTGAGGGAATCAGGGAAAGGGTGGGTAAGGCTCAGAGGGGCCGAGAAAACACAGAAGCCTACGAATGACAGCTGTTCTAGAGGAAAATGGGGCCGGGGAGAACCACAAATGACAAGAAAAAATATACTGGAGTACTGTGTTCAAACAGATGCAAGCGGAGTGAGTATCCTTCTTAATGTTTTGATTTCTGTGTTTATTTTTCCACTTCCTAAGAAAGAAAACTAAGCATCCAAGCGGGAATCAGCAAACAAACACAGGGCCTAACACACCGACAAAGTCCCAAGGAGCTGCTCCCTACATTTAAGAATCAAATGAGGGCGGCATCTCCACAAATCTTGCTTGGACAGAACCATTCGCATCTCGACTCGTGGGACGGTTCACACTTCAAGACTTTGAGCAAATTTGAGCAGATCTTACATTATTCATGTATACCTGGAGCCCTTGAATGTCTCTGCGTAACTGTAACATCATCATTTTGTGTAAATCGAAGCACGCATCTGCTTAAACTGTGTACCGACAAAGATCCACGGAAGCAACGTTTTCTTAACGAAAGCGAAGGCAGGGGTGCGTTCATCCGAAATAATGTACAAGCTAAACATCGTCGCTAGTATCTACAAAACATGATGTGTTCATTTTATTCAATGTTTCAGCAAATAACTTACTAAAATCCCTTGAAATAGAAAATAGCCTCTTTTGTGTTCTAGAATACATGCTCGTCATACTATCTAGTTTTTTTTTTTTTATGCAATTGTACAGGTATAAGTTATCGAAGGAGTAATCGTTTCTTTTTTCGATTGAGCATTAGATGTTGAGACAAAGAGCTGGCATATTTATAAATATATTCCCTTATAATGTTTGATCGTACGTGACTTGCAGTTGAGATGTTGAAGAGTCCATGCACTGAATGGGCAAAATAACACGTGCAGCGTGAGTTTGTCGCGCCACATTCCCGTTTATAAAAAATTCTGATCGACCGACTTTTACGCAACACACCTGACGCTGACCCTAAACCAGCTTTTGAGGCCACTGTCTGTACACAACCATAAAAATCACATGTAACATGGGTAATAAAAAGCACTGGTACCTCTCTAGCTAAGTCGTTATTCATTAAAACGAACAAAAATAAAATAAAACAAAACAGATACATTTTTTTTCCATTTCTGATAGTCACGACAGGGTTCTGCGAGATTGTTGGTTGGTGAAGAGGAAAGTGTGAATATGAGAAGTGAATCTGTAGTGATCCATAAATACCAGAGGGAGGAAAGGTGAACTGTGACACCACTGAAGGGGACTACTGTAGACGTTTTAAGGGATTCACAAGCCTTGTTTGGCCAGGGCGGCGGTCACATCTTCGGCCAGCGTGGCCAGCTGTGGCGACTCCAGCATGTTGATGCTTCCGGATGAAGACATGTGGCTGTGCCGGTGAGGGGAGGTGCCGCCCGACAGCCGGAGTGCCTCGATCACAATCTCTGCTCCGTGATCCACGCGTGCTTTAGCCACGTCACGGAACATCAGCTTATGGCTTTCGATCTTAGCGAGCAGGAAACAGGAAGTGGTCACTTAACTTGATGTACGATGTGGAATGGTTAGGAACATGCGCTTTTGTGCACTCACCTGTACATGACCTCCTCCAGGCGTATGGTGGGCGTTTTCCAGGGAGCCCACCTTTGCATGGGCTTTTTCTCTGAAGTCCAGCTTCACACGCTCGATGCGCACATTACCACCGCCTGATACACAGACAGAGTCATAAAAAAGTCATTTAATCAATTTCTCATTTCTCTGCTGGTGCAATCTTAAAGCTGCAGTCCGTAAGTTTTGCCTCATTGTCGCCATCTCTGTTTGAAAACCTGCAATTGCAGTTATTTATGCAATTATCTTCATTTGTTGTGGGTTGTACACCTGCACAGCTCCAGTGCGGACCGATATTATGAATTTTCAACGGATATTGTCATCTGAACAAGTCTGCCACTTTTGTTCTGACCAGTTAAAAAAAAAGCATTACATTAAATAGCGCTACCAATGATGATTAAATCTAATGATTGGTTAATTAGCTCATATCACATAAACTGTGCAAATTATTGTTATTATTATTACTATTTTTATACTTTGTTCTCAAATTATTAATCTTAACAACATCAGCATCGCATGACTTTCTGTACAGTCTAATCTCTAGTTGTCATACCATTCAAATTCCATATTAAGAAATTCTGTTAATCAAAGAAGCAAATTATTCTTCCTTCTAACTGGTTGTCTTTAAAGTACAAATCTTGTGTAATCCCAGGCTACCTGTAATCAGATGCACATTTAAAACTGGAATATAATTTAATTTTAGTCACATGTTTTTCATAAACACAGAATCCTATTTGGATTACAATCCGCCATCTAATTTAATTATTTCAGATGCTGTAAGAAAAGGCTATAAATGATCTTGCGGGATCCTCACATGTGATATACTGTAGCCTATTAGCCGGGACCCAAACTTTATGTTTACAGATGTAACATAATGATGCAGAGGTATGTTAGAATTTCCTGTGAATACTTAGCAGTACCACTCAAATTAGAAAACATTATTAAGCTAACCATTGTCAATTGGGCTAAAGCAAGGCAATAGTTTTGAACACTAGCTGGTTATGCACAAAAACAAATATTGATTTTGGATATTTTTTTACCAAAAGTTTATGGTCTGCAGCTTTGAAGAAACAAATTAAGTTGACTTTTCAAGAATGATCTACAGTACAATTTTAAAAGTTTTAAATGTTAAACAGTTAAAACAGAGAAAGTGTGTGAAATATTATTTTATATTTTTGAAATATAGTTTTCTATCTTAATATATTTTAAAAAGTACTGTAATTTAATCCTGTGGTGGCAAAGCTGAATTATTAGTAGACATTATTACAGTTCTTAACATCACATGATCCTTCAGAAATCATTTATTCATCTATTCAGTGCTTCCTTCATTTCTCCTTTTTTTTTTAAAATCCATACTTCAAACTTTTTGAACAGAAGTGTATGTCTCTTTTTCAAAATCAACATAAAATATGAAAGTATATAAAATCTATGTTCTTTAAAATAACAATGGCATAAAAGATCAGAAATTTAAATCATGATGCTGTTTTATTGCTGTCAGTTGTTCATTACTGTAAAAAGACTGCAAGTTTCTTATAGCAGAAAATTTCACCTTATGTAAATTTGCAGAGGTAGAAATTCCAGGGGATCAGAAAGTAAAAGTCCTGCCATATGTGTTATTCCCCTCATGAACTCAGTTGAATTCACTAACTAGTTCTACCTTCTGGCTAAAAAACTGTGCTAATTAGCAGATCCAGGCGATTGCAACAAAATACTGCAGAGGACTTTTACTTTCTGAACCTGGACTTTCCACCACTGTAAATTTACTTAAAAAGAATAATCTGAAATAGCTAAATCATTGGAAATGGGTTTGGCAAAGGGTGGCATCACACACTTAACCACAAGATGGCACTGTTGTATCATCTCGCTCTGGTTTTCCATGCTTTAAAGGCAACCTGCATGACACTGCAAATTTCCAATCTGTGGTCAAATTTTCTAGAACTCCTTGCTCACCTGGCCTGTGGCGGATGTTGTCCATTGATCCACACTTGGAGGTCACATGACTAAGATCAATCTTCTTAGACTGAATTTGAATCTGTGAGAAACACCATAAGTTCAGAACATTAAAACATAAAACAGACTGGATATTAAATGCAAGGACTTCTTCACATACGATGCTGCAATATAGAAAAATAAAAATAAAAAAAAGAATATAAAATGCTTTGCCTAAAAAGTACTGAGCAATGATTGATGCCTTCAAGAGGTGAAAAGTCACACACGAACTACTCCACAGCGAAACACTAAAAATGGTTAGCTGAGTTGCAAATCAAGCAGAACTGATCCATATGCTGAAGATGCCACAACATTAAGAAAACCAGCAACTGCAATAACCACAAATACAGCATCAGATGACTAATGACAGACATTCAGCTGTTTAGAAATTAATGGCAAAGTTAGCATTGCAGTGGGTACATTCAGGTGTACATGAACAAAAACAAAGTCAAATTTCAGTTATTTCAGAATATTAAATACTTGCTCTTACTCAGGACCTTGATAAATATAGATAGATGTCTTTCATTTCTTTTGCATAAACGTGATCTAGGCAGCTTAACCTAAAATAAACAGACAGCATATGTAATGTTTTCTGGAAACCAAACCCATGACCTTGGCATGCTAGCATCCTGCTATAAAGTGTGCTCATTATAGCTTTGTTGCAATAGTCAATCACAGTGACACAGTGACTGCTGCTGCGAAGGGAAGAAAAAGCAAATCTGATTGAAGTACAGACATGACTCAGCACATACCAGCTCTGACATTTAAACACTAGAAAACACTGGTCAAGACATTTCTGTGGGCAACATACACAATTACAAAACAACTACGACTCTGTCCCAAAACCTAGTGAGCTGACTATGTAACATCACAGCCCTTTGGGATTTTTTTTTAGTATACATATTTTTTTAGTAACATAATTATACTACTGCCTTGGTCAAATTATTGTATTTATTTTCTGCAGTGAAAGAAATCCCATAAATGCACTGCAATTTGCTTAGTATAAAAAGAAATACGAAAAAAATCTGGAGGGCAGAAAATGCAAGAGAAATTTTGATTATTAATATTAATCAATGTCAAAAATGATTACTAAAATACTTAATTCAAATTCAAAATTGAATAATGTGACACTGAAGACTGGAGTAATGGCTGCTGAAAATTCAGCTTTTCCATTACAGGAACAAATTACATTTTAAAATGTATTTAAATAGAGAACAGTTATTGTAAATTGTAATAGCATTTTACAATATTACCATTTTTACTGCATTTTGTGATTGAATAAATGCAGCATTGGTACTTCTTTCAAAAGATTAAATAATCTTACCAACTCCAAACTGTTAAAATAGTCTGCATATCAGACATACAGTTATTAGATTCCATTTTATTTAGAATAAGCCTTCTGTGTAGGCAGCAGGCGACAAGGCAGCTCACAAGGTTTTGGAACAAAGTATAATACAGGAGACCTTGAAACCTAAAGAAAACAAGAGTGAGAAGCCACAAAGGTTGCTGCAGCTACTCCATAGTACAGTCTTTTCAGCAAAACTGTAAATATATGTAAATTTCTCAAACAGAGATATATTAAAAAGAAGGGTTGATGATGTGTGTTGCCTTATTTTGATATGACTTCCATACAGTCGACACACAAGTGTTGATAGGTCAACATCAAACACCTGCATTACAGTCTACAAATATATACATATGGCGTGTATATATTTTCACACGATGAACAACAAGAAGGGACTTCAGTTTTGTGTATTATACAGCTTTTCCATCATGTTTGATTCTGCCATGGTAGGCATTTAGTCCTAACTGTAGCATTGAGCATCCAGTGCAGCAGAAATGCGTCTGGAACATTTCTAAGTTGGAAATCTAGGACCCTCAGGTCCAGAAAAGAAGCAAAGGGTCAAAAACCGTGGAGGTCTACTGGCTTTGGAAAAGAAGGAGAGACAGACATAGGGAGAGAGGGAGCAGTACATACATTGCCTCCACGGGGCGAATGCTTCAGATTATCCTTGGATCCGCACTTTGACGGTACGTGACTGAAGTCCAGCTTCTTGTTTAAAATTTGAATCTAGAAAATACAAAGATATGTGGCTCTTTTAATGAAGATGGAAACACACGCACGTTCATGCACACGCACATACAGACAGCTGCTAGCCGTGCATTGGTGAGACAGATCAGTATTAGGCGGTTATATGACAACCTATAACCTGATACCTGTGTCAATGTTCTCACTGCACCTGCAGCCAAAAAATCCACCAGGCAATACCCAGTCAATAAAAGTGAAGCACAGATGATGTTGAGCAGAGGTCAACTTTATGCAAATGTGCAGCAACACAATGTGGCGACTACCAATCCACAGTGGAGAAAAATGTCTGCCTACCAGCAACCAACAGTGCGGAGAAGTAGTGATTTAATCAATGTCAGCATGAACACCCCTTAAGGGTTAAACTGCCGCTATACTCATTGCTGACACTCTTTCCAACAGTTAGACCCCCATATGCCGCATCAACACAAATAAGAAAAGCTTTCACTTATTTTATGCTAATTAAAGCTGAAAGTTTTTCCATTTAGTGAAAGCATCACACTGAAGGGCTGAATAGATGAACACGGAGGTAATTCAGGATAAACATTACAAATTTAACTAACCGTAGCATGTAAAACTCTCCCTCGTTCTAACGCCTGCAAATGTCAGTTTGACTTCTTGTTGGGATCCTGATTAGCAACATTTTCAAAAATCCCCAAGAGACTGAACTATTAAATATGGATTTTGTGAGTCACTCTGCAAGTCTTACTAATTGGTGACAAAAAAGTATAACTTTTTCATTTTATTACTTTTTCATACATTTTAACATAATAGTGTATGTTAATCAAGAGCAGTAAAAAAAACTAATAAATAATAAAAAATAAAAGATAAAAATAGATACCTTTTAGGTAAGGTAAAAGGTATCTATTTTAACTTTTATTTTTTATTATTTATTCGTTTTTTTATATTTATATATATATATATATACTCAATATACCATAATAAATATAACATGCTATGTACATTACTGCCCAAATCAAATTACATTGAAAAAGCTAATAATAGATTATTTTCTAATTGTTCTAACATATAATTTTTATATATAATTATATATAATACGTAATTAAGTTAATATGCAATATGTCATTACATATAACATAATATGTAAATTCATGACTAATAATTAAATTCAATCAAATTCAAATAGCAAATAATTAAAAATAGATTATTTGACATGTTTATATAAAATCTGTGTTTTTGATAAAGAATTATGAAAATATAAGTGAAATGGCTTGCCATTATTCTGTGAGGACCGTAAATATTTTTGCAAAACAACTTTCGAAAAATAGAAGTAGCCTCTGTAATATAATGTGTGTAAGAATAAGAAATATGAGGCCATTTTTGTGAATCAGTCTGTTTGAAGTATAGTCTATCAAAGCTAACGGTACTGCAGTCCATCAGACACCCGAGTCGAACAATAACATCTGACTGCTGTAGTCAATGTACAGTGACAGTTTCACACATCATCTGATGCACAATCCATTTAGCTGTTGCTGCAGTGGAACAGAAGCGTTCAACAGTGGACTCACTACCAAGCTGTTGTAGTAACATTCTTTTAACTGGCCTATTAGGGAATAGGGATTTGGACCCGGGCTGGTACAGAAGCAGGTCAAAGTGAACAACTATAGTCAATAGGTCCTAGATTTCCACAGCTGAATAAGGTGCGCATAATATCGATGCAGAAGGGCTGATGGAGAACAAAGCACAGATGATGACCCTTCAGGAAGAGAGACAGCTGCACCGGAGCCAGAGCGAGCGTCTGTGTTTGGTCTCCAGAGATACATGAGTCATGAAAGTTCTCAAGTCTGCATACACTCTTCAAGCTATGACATAGTCAAATGTGGTACAGTATGTTCAACTGTGATCAAACGTGCCATGAAACATATACAAACACAGACACACAGATGATGTTAAATGGTTCATATAATGAGGAATCCATGAATACTGCATGAACACATACTGCAACATTCAGAACTGAAAACTTCCACCAAAGTTCAGAGCGTTTATTGAAACCAAGCTGCAAAAAAGTTTAGAAACAATGTTTCCAAAGTATTAAAGGCACAGCCACGCAAACAGGGGAATTGGGGGGGGGGGGGGAATTGAAATATGTTTGAAAATTTTAAAAAATGTTACTCTGCAGGACTCACTAATTGGTGAAATAAAATTGTTTAGTAATAGTAACTTTACTTTTTATGGATAAAATAAAATAAAATAAAATAAAATAAAATAAAAT
>JAUMHE010000056.1:15770068-15815985 GCA_032359235.1 Enteromius mattozi | reverse complement strand
TTGAAAACTAGTCAACTAAATTTGTTTATTTAAAAGTAGCTAAAATTAATTAATTTGCAACCGCTTACCTTAACATTTCTTTTTAAATGCAACAGTTTAAATTTCAATGCACATTATTATTATTAATTTTATTTGTAAAGTATATATATATAGCAAAAGGATTTCAGATTTGTTTGAAAGGGAACATTTGCAAATATCAACTTAACATATCTCTAGAGCTGATGCAGCTTTTAGATATTTTAGAATATTAATCCAATGAAAGGTTCTGACATTATTAATCATGCGCATGCTTTTTGAGTTTTCAGACTGTGCCTGTCCGCTTCAGCGGCCCTCAGTAGACATATTATGTCATTAAGGCACAGACAGCAAGGCACTCTTACCCAGTCTCACCCATGGGCAAACACAGACTGGCAGTGGCCGCCTCATGCCCGGTCACTCAACCCTGAGAGATAGTGGCTCATGTCACTGTCTCTTAGACCTGTTCCATGAGTGACTATGCTGGGGAGACACCCGCTGTCATGCAGGGGTGAGGGAGCATTTGGGCCCAGACAGATTCAGGGCATGGCAGAGGTTATACAACACACCGCTCCTGGTGTCCTGAGTGCCCTGAAATGAACTCCTGAAATGAAATGCCATTTTTACTCATTCATCACAGTCTACAGGACTCAGGAGGACCAGACAATTCATTTTGAGTTATTTAACTAGAAATTATCAGATATATTCTTTAAATAACATATTTAAAACATAAAAAAAAAAAGACATTTTCCAGTACAATCATTTTATGATCAAATCCAGTCCTGTCCAACATTTTTGCACATTTAATACTGTTTAAATGCACTGTTTGAAGCATTTAATATTGAGCTCTGTTTTGTCAAAGTTTTTACTCTGAAAGTGCAAGAAAAACGGAACTCTAACTCTGTCTCCAACCGCACAAACAAACAAATTACTCCAATGTCACTTAATGTCCTTCCTCATAGTTTTTCACTGCAGTCTCCCACCCTCACAATCTCCCGCTCCTCTGGCTGATGAAATCCTTTTCTCTGCACTACTGCACTCTGCCACAAGCCAGACATAAACATGTCACTCCAACACACAGCCTACACCCTGGTCATTACTGCAAGCTTGCATGAAATGCCTTAAAAACACAAGGGGTGTTTACATCACGAGCCTGTCCCCATCATCCCAGCTGAACTTTAACCCAGAAAAACAAACCACTCTGGTGCATATCTGTATGTGCATTTATGTGTGTATTATTTAGAAGTTTTTCACAAGCCCAGAATGCAATCCAGTTGTTTTACAACCTACTATACAATCCAAGAATTCTGTAATATACCAGTCTATGAAGCATTTCCCTAAGGAAAGCAAAATACTGTCACGCAAGTATCACATAACTTTTTTTTTCAGTATTCAGGCAAAACCTAATGGTATTTGATTAAAAAATGTATTTATTTAAATGTAAATACATATTTAAATTACTGTTTAAAAGTTTGGGGTCAATACATGTTTGAAAAAATCTTTTTTTTTTTTTTTTTTTTATACCAAGGATGCATTTATTTGATTAAAAATACAGCTAAAATAGTAATATGGTCAAATATCTTTACTATTTACAACTTCTCAATATAATGTGTGTGTGTGTGTGTGTGTGTGTGCGCGTAAATATTTTTATTGTCACTTTTGATTATTTTAATGCATAAAATTAAAACATTATGTGATAAATGATACATTTACTATTCACCATGACTATAACTTTAATGTATTTTAATGAATATTAATTCTAACTTTAATATACTAATTAGGACTGTCAATTAAACAATTAAACTAAGAAAATATGTAATTAAATAAATATCCCTACAATTTAATGTATTCATTTATTTATTCACTGACAGCCCTAATTAATTTATAAAAAGTAAAGAGCTGTGGAGTTATGATGGGTAACATGAATAAAAACTTAATGAAATATTTTACGTTAATTAAATGTTTAGATATTTGAATGAATACATAATAGTAGGTAAGGTTTTGGAGCAAGTTCGTGAGAATAAATGCCATGTCATAAGACTATATTACAGTACCCTCTAGTCAGGCAAGAAACAAGTCAATCTAAGATGAGTGAACTGGCCCAACAGCTATTATGTGCAGCCATTACTATGAACAATGAACTGATACATGCAGACACCAGGCAATAGTGATGAGTGCGAGACACAGTAAAGCACACTTGAAAAGACAGTGTGCCCACAGGGGACAGAATCGACCCTGAAGGAGCAGAACAACAGCAAGAAAGATAGATGGGAAGTGGAGAAGAGAGTGGATAGTTGGCTTTTAGCATCGGCTGAGGTGAAATCAAGATGAATTGTGAGCACTTGGACTTGCCTGGCCCCCCTTGGGCTGGTACTTGATGTTGTCAATAGAACCGATCTTGGACCTGACATTCTTGAGATCAGGCAGTGGCTGATTAATGATGCGTAGCTGTTTGGGTGTAGTCGCCGGGGATTTTGGTGGTGTTCGGATGATGGCCACTCTCTTTTCCTGGGACAGCAGGCTGAGAGATTTGGGAGTGCCCGGAGTGTGGGGGGTGCCCGGAGTACGGCAGGAGTAGCTGGGAGGGGTTCCAGGGGTGATGGCCGTGGACCCGGGTGTGCGGGGTGTGGAGGTGCCACTGCGGGCCGAGCGGGACCGAGCGGTCTCTACGCCTTCAGTGGAAACACAAATGATCTGTTTAAATGCTTGGAATTAGGGTAACACTTTATTTCGTAAGTCAACATTCTACTAACAGTAAGTAACTTTGCAACCACATGTCAACTAGCAGTCATTAGAGTTTTAGTAGACTGTCTGCTTAATATCATTTAACACTTTATTTTGATTGGTCCACAACATACAACATACTATGAGAAACTTTGCAAGTATATGTCAACTTATTCTACAAAGAATAAACCTACCCTAACAGTCTACTCTAAGAGTTAGTAGACATGTAGTTGCAAATTAATGAGAATAAGTTGACATGTAGTTACAATTAGGAAGTGCAACATCAGCAAACAAATGTGAAGATGACTTCAAACACATATTAAAAATCATTAGTGAAAATGCTCCGGTTCTGCTTTTTTCTAATTCCATATTTTTTCACATTTTATTACCAGCATGACAATCTACAAGAAAACAACCACAACAGTGCATTAGATAGACCTGTTTTCAGAAGTTTTTTTAAAAATATATATTGATATACCTTTTAGTATTTCTTTTATTCAGCAAACTGACAGTAAAGACATTTATAAAGTTACCAAAAAAATCTACTTAACTTTCATTAAGGAACCCTGGAAAAATCATCAACATTTCCACAAAAATGTTAAACAACACAACTGTTTTCATTATTAATAATAAGAAATGTCTCTTGAGCAACAAATCAGCATATTAGAATGATTTCTTAAAGATCATGTGATATTTTAAAATATATTCAAATAGAAAATAGTTACTTCACTTAATAAAAATATTTCCCAATATTACTGTTTATTGTATTTTTTATCAAATACATGTGGACCTGCTGAGCATAACAGGCTACTTTCAGAAACCCAGAGACTACACATTTAAAACAAAAAAAATTATAATTTAAAATATAAAAAAAATGCAGATATTATATTTAATATTTAGTCTTACTCCAAATTTTTCACTTGTTTTGTATAAAAATGTATAACATAATTAAAAACTTAGGCAATGTTGCTTTTCAAGCAAGTGTATATTGTTTTAAAGATTTGTAGATGTTTTTACTGGTTAAAGAAGACTAGTTAGAAGCTCATTAAAACATCATTTTTTTGCAGTTTTTTCAGACTTTTGGTCCCCACTGTAGATGATAATGTATATAAACATTTTTGATGGATTTGAATGACACAAACACATTGCACAGTGCAGAACAGTGTTTATACTCACATGCATTATGTAAAAGGCAAGTGTAAACAAAAAAAGTTGAGGGAAATATGTATAACTTACGTATAATAGTGTCTATGATCATTTTTTTGAATTAGTTAGTTAGATTAGTGGAACGTTGTGGTTTCAACGCTGTAACTAAATGTGCAGTGGAGATGAATAACTTTTAATGGCACTGTATTTTTATGGTGACTATCCCTGTACAGGACAGCGGGTATGAAAGACCGACAACAAACGGTGAAACATTAGGGACTGATACTCTATACCTGTCATACTATGAGACCTGCCTGTCCTGTGCTCTGCTTTGACTTCAGTACGGAACGCTACAGGAGCAGGGGAAGAGAGGGGGTGAGTATAGTGAGTATGAGTTAAAGATAGTCGAGAAAAGTCGAGAATGTGTCCTAAAATAGATCTGAATATGTCCAGAAAGCTTTAAAGAAACACAAGTTTAGATTAATGCTTCTTTCATTAATTTTGAAGTTCAAATTGGCTTTTTGTGAAAGATATGAAAATAAAAACCATGCAATATTGATCAAATGGCTTATCAAATACAACAGTATAATCAAAATCAGTGATAAAATCTGATCATTGTCAAATATTGGAACATTATGTGGTTGTAATGTACATGTATTTAAAAAAATAAAGATGTATATTGCTTATCTGTTCATTACTTTTAATTATATAAGCCACGTTACTTCAGTATTGTGTTATATGATGTCAGAATAAAGTAAAAAAAAGTAATAGTGTCATAGTAATTTGTGTAAGAAAACACTATTTTAGAATCTAGAATATCTAGAATCAATAACAAATTTAGTAAGTGTGCATGAGAATGCCTCTTACATGTGGGCCTGCGTGGTGCTGTGGACCCAGAGCTGGTAATGGAAGTGGAGCTCTCCTCATGATCGGCCATGTGTGGGCGGCGAGTTAGTATATATGCTGGCCGTGGAAGTGATGACCTTTTCTCTGGGCTCCGAGAACCACCATCCTGAGGACAAAATCATTAATCCTGTTAGAATCATGGTCAACTTAATGGGATAGATCACCCCCAAAGTAAAATGTACTCCCCCTCATTACATTATTTTGAATTTAGCTTTATCTCTTCCAATGAACAAAACGTTATGTAAAACACCTCTTTATAATTCATAACACTTTAACAAATCATGCTGATGAGGTGAGAAAATCATTCATTTTCACTATTAGGTTAACAAATTTCAGGATGGCTTCCTCTTTGGAACGTTCTAGAAGCAAACAGTTTTCCGAAACATCACGTTCCCTGCTTACCTTTACAGCATATGAATTTAGCGATACTTGTGGGCCCGCAGAGGAAGGGCGGGGCTCATAAAGATCTGCCTCCACCAACGGGCTCCTTTTATTGGAGGAGTTGGCCGAGTTCGGCCGGGCTGGCAGCAAAGCCTCTGCCCGAATTTTAGAAGTGGGGATCTTTGTTAGTGTTGTGTGATTGGAGGTCTATGATGAGAGGAACACGGACAGATGAGCCATTCATGCACAGTGAAAATGAAACTAAAAACATGAGCAGAAAATGATATGTGACAGCATGTTTAACCAAACGAAATGAGCAACATCTGACCACACATTTGGGAATACAAGGGAATTTACCAGAATGCATAACTCAGGAATTAAAAATAAACAAGCACAAAAAAAAGAAAATGTCTAGATTCTCTGTAGTATTAGTACATGGACCGTTTAACTGCTTGAAGGGGCAATATGTCTCACTTTAAGGTTAAAGGAAATGAGGCAAAGCGGTCATGCAAACTTGTAAAACAAACACAAAACAGATACGAGATGGAATGAGCAGGCAATACAAAGAGTGGAAACCAGGGAGGCAACTGAGATGCAAAGAGGCTATATATATACTGTATATGGGCAGTTGACAGTTCTACATTTTTTATCTGTCAAACCAAAGGACACAGTCCAATTTTTATTAGTCAACTACCCATATATTGAACTCATTTTAACACATCACAGGTACTACAAAAAATATGACATAACAAATGACAAAATGAAAAAGAGGACCTTTGAATGTTTGAGTGTTGTTGAACATCTGTGTAAAATGTTCTGAAGATAAAGGGTTAAGTTCACCCAAAAATGAAAATTAGGCTGTGTTTTACTCACCTTTGAAACATCCTAGGTGTATGTGACTTTCTTCTTTCAGACGAATCCATTCAGAGTTATATTAAAAACTGCCCAGACCACTCCAAGCCTTTCCATGTGAGGGATGATTTATTACAGATACCTGCACTTTATTTCACATCTTCCGAACTGTATACAGGAAACACCCGTTTATCCTCATCAAAAGGCTTGGAGGAGCCTGGACAGTTTTTAATATAACTCTGAATGGATTCGTCTGAAAGAAGAAAGTCTTATACACCTAGGATGCTTTGAAGGTGAGTAAACATCGAAAAACAAACTGATATGATGTCATTTCAAACAAAATCAGGCTGAAATAAATTTTATTTTGCAACGTTCAAAGCTCACCAAAGCAAATTTTCTGTTGGAATTCATTTTGGCCCCTAACGACCTTTGAGCTACTCTTGGTCTGTATGGCTTCTCATTCAACGGAGGTCAGACATGAGAACAGCATCTACAAGTCACTAGCAATATAAATACACTGTGTCAAATAGCTGAACTGCCAGATATATCTTCACCTGTATGATTGCTCGCAGAGAGACTTCGAAGGCTCAGAGAAAGCATTTAATTAATAGAAAGAAATTGCAATGAAGCTTGGTGTAGAGGACCCGGAGTGATGCAAAAAGTGATGCAGAGAAACATCTAAAATAATTTTCCAAAGCCATGAAAAGACTGAAATGAAAGAGTAAAGATATAAGGTAGCAAGTACCAAGCCTACTGCTGCTACTGCTGTTGTTCTTTCAATAAGTGAATTTAAAGGTATGCAAATGAAATGCCAAAAAACATACATTAATAAACCTATGTTTTTATCCAAATAAATAATCACCCCACAAAAATGTAAAAAATATAGTTGAAAAAATTAATACATCACTCAGCCTTTTCAAACCTCTTTTTGCCCCCAAATCTCTAGTATACAGACTGGACTATCTATTGACAACCTATTTTAATTGGGATCATAATATTTTATATGATTGAAATCTGATTTGATGCTTACAGATGCTCTATCTCTGGAATGCCTGGCCACACTGAAGGGCAGTCGACCATCTGCAGACACTGCAATGAAAAAAGGAAAAGAGAGGCAGAGGATGATAAAGAGAAGAGATACATACTGTGACAATGACCATTAAGTTATATGATCTTCAACGAAAATAAAGCAAAACACTACACACAAGCAAATACACTGCAAATGCAGTCTTGTATATAAAAGCACCCACATGTGCTTGAAACACAGTCTAATCTTTTTTTACCCACAGCTAAATATTTTGCAGCTCTGCTCTGAAACTACTAGGCACAGAATAACAGAGAATTTGAAAATGAACTGTATTACATAAAAGGCTGTTCAGTAAAGCCTAATTGGGGCATTGCAGCAATGTATCAGATGTCCAACATAAATTCAAGCACAGTTCCCAGAAATCTAACAGTGGAACTTCATTATGGCACAGTGAGTTCCTTTCCTCCAGATTTCTCTTAACTGAGCGCCCAGAACTCACTCAAACCACCAGTTGCCTGGCAACCAGTGCAATTGGTTCCTGTATGTTCTATACAACAGAATAAAAATGTTACAAAAGGAAAGGAAATAGTGATTAGTCTATTCTGCACCTCATAAAACTAAAACACGTTTAAGTCAAAAGGACATCCTTTAAAAAATAACCCACAGACAAACACACACACACACATAGTGATTGGATGCACCACATTTTCACCATATTCAATAAGCAGTGCCACTTCAAAAAGAAAACTGTGTGAATAAGAATGGAAACTGAGAGAGCACATGCATACAATAAAAAGAAAGGTCAAGCTATAAGAAAATTAAAACATTATAAGCAAAACAATTAAATAAAACACCAGTGCGCCTCATTACAAACACTGCATGAACATACAACTTGCATAACTTATACAATTTGCTATGTAAAATACATACAAAGAAAAAAAAATCAAATAGACAAGCATCACTTTGTAAACAACATGCCAATGCCCATGTTTGCCAGCCACATTGCAAACAGCTCGTGACAGAGATCACCTGTGGGTTTCCGCTTAACACACGCGTGATGTTGGGTAGGTCTAGGGTGCCTTACGGTAGCCTTTAAAACGCTCTTCCGGGAAGGAGAGCACGTCTGAATATCAGATTTTTTTGAGAGCTCAGCCTTCCTAATCACAGCTACAAGAGGGAGACACAGAATCAAGGACAGGCACAACAGCAGTACAACTCAGGGTGATAGGAGATACAGTCACTTCCCTTATCAATGATCAAATAATGTTTCACTTAAACAGTCATTTAAAAAAGATGGAATGAAAAAAAGCAAATATGATGACATTTAATTGAAATTCAGAGCAATGTAACTACTGTAAAAACATAAGTTTAATTAAACAGGACACTCAAAAAATGATAATAAAATTAAAATAATACAAAGTTTTAGATTTAATACATGACATCTAAATCAAAGTGGAAATAAGGATTAAGATTTAAACACTTGTAAAAAGAAATGTGAAGGTAAAAATGTCATAATGGAAAAAAAACCTTAATATACAAACAAAACAAAACACAAAGTCACTTCCAACAACAAACACCTTTTTTCTTTTTCATCTCATCCTTCTGGATGGATACCGGCTCTTTGCGAACAGGTTTGCGTTCAGGGGTGGTGATACGTCCTTTGGTCCTGCCACCTTTAGCCCTCTGTTTCGCTGATTTCTCCGCGGGTGGTTTCTTGACAGGGCTCATCACTCTGGGAAGAGGCTCAGTTTTCTCTGTAGCTATGCTCTTATCATCATCTACAGAGTACATGAGGTGAAACAGGCAAGCTACTCTTATACCAGGCTGTAAACATTGCATTTACTTAACATCCAACATGGCCCTCACAGATACCTAAAATTATGTACTGCTGTATACTGGCAAGCCAACTAATATACAACTGTTAGCTAAAAAGAGAGGAAACAAGTAAACTTCAAGACAGTTGTGAAAGATTTCATCATTTGCTGAGCAAATTTAATGCAAAACAGATATTAAAATCACACCTTGAGTATCCACCCAGGAGCTGTCTAAGATGGAGTCATCAATAGTAGTTTCATCTTTGTAGTCATCATAGCTTTGTGTCGGGGCCTCACTCTCTTGAACTTCTATCTCTTTAACTGGACATACAGGAGGCTCAACAGGCTCTGGAACATCTACGACTTCCTCCAAATTGGGAGCCTCCATCTCCACTTCCTGTGCCATTTCCACAGACTCCTCCTCCTCTTCCTCGTCTTGGAGGAGCTGTGGATGTTCTTCCTCAGGGGGAGCTGAGAAACGTACACTGTGTCCAGAGACTTCGCTCTCATCAATGGTCTGCACTACTGTAATAAAGTCATCTTCTACTGTCACTACTGACTCAATCGCAGCTCTAGGCTCAACAGTGTCTTCTGCAGCTTTGGCCCCTTCCAAGACTTCCTCGTCTTCCACTTCTTCTTTCTTAACAACTTTTTCTTCCTCTTTTTCGATCACAACCTTGTCTGGTTCAGTTTTATCCACGACTGGCTTCTCTTCAACATTAAGAGCTTGTTTTGGTTCTGGCATGACCTCCTCAGGCTCCTCAGCAAGCTCCACCTCTTCCTCTACTTCTCGAGTCACTGTGGTGTCAAAAGGAGCCTCGTCTGTCTTGGAAGGAGCTGGCTGAGGTTTCTCCTCAGCAACCTTCTCTTTGAGGGGCTGCACTAAGTCTTTCTGCTTTACCTCCTGCTCAGAAGGTCTCTCCTCTCTAAAATATTTCTCAAAAGACCCAACAGGAGACAATCTATTAGGATCTGTTTTAAGAGCTTCTTTCTCACCTGGCGATCTAGGTTTTTCACTGTCACTAAGATGCATTTTTTCCTCATCGGTAGCACTTTCTACAGAAGATGCTGGGGATGGTCTGATGGGCCGAGCAATTCTGTCCTTTGCAGCTCCAGTGAGCTGGTACACATCCTCTGCATCTACCTCTTCATACGCTTCCTGATGCACAAGGTCTGGTTTATTCTTCACCTTCTCCCTGAGTTCCTGGAGCTCCCGTTCCTCCTCTACACTCAAAGGTCGGTCCTCCATCTCCAGTTTGCGAATTTGCCTCTCATAGGCAGCTATTTCAGCTTCGGTTTCAGCTGCAAGTTTGGAATCTGCATCAAGATCAGGTTTTGCTTCCTCAAGAGTAACTGTCACCTTCGGCGTGATAAAGGTTTCAACTTGTTTGTCTAACTGTGCTTTCTCATTATCTGGTAAAGTTGGACTTTTAGTTTCTTCCAAAAGTTCAGTCTTCAAAAGATCAGACTCCTCTTGGTTAGTCTCTACAGAAGGTTTTTCAGAAGGTGTAGTTTCAATTTCTTCAGTTTCTTCTTTCTCCGGCTTTTCTTCTGGTTTTGCCTGTGGTGTAACAACCTCTGGAGGTTTCAGATCTTCAGTCGATGGACACTCCTGTTGACTAAATCCAACAAGACCAGTTTCCTTCTCCTCTGATATCACAGTGTTGAAGATTTGAGGAGATGAGTCCATTGGACTGTGCACATCTGCAGGCGATGGCATTGGACCAGAGTATTCACTAAAGACACAATATCCTTGCTCCTCCAACTGCATTTCTCTCTTTGGAGCCATCTGACCCTGGTCACCTTTGAACAAATGTGCAAAAGAATCACTTACTAGAGAAGACATGTCCATTGGGACAGACTTCCTTCTCATAATCTCTGGGTCTGCATTGTCAGATGTCAACCTTGATCGAGTACCTGCCAAGTCCAGCATTTCAGGCAAGTCTGGGGCCATGACGGTGCCGTTCTTATAACAGCTCTTAGCTTGGACAGGGGATTCTGGAGACTCTGACTGTGGACTTGTCTTTACATCAGTGACTGTTTCCTCGGGAGGTGAAGATGATGGAGTTGTGACAGAGGCAGTTGTCTCCAGGATCAGTGGTGGAAACTGAGGGATCTTCTCTACTGAGGGTGTGGTGACAGGAAGGTAATCGGCAGATTCGTCAAGGCTTCCACTAGTATGAGACATTATGTCAGTGGCTAACGGAGAGAAGTTTCTAGGACGTTCTTGGGCATCACCATGATCCATTCCCCCAATGGTGATATTTAAGGAGTAACTTCGTTGCTCTAGAGCCAGTTTTCCAGGAGACAGTCTGCAGTCATCTCTTCTGTCCACAGGTAAAGTGGTGTGTAGTGTGTCTGGGCTACTTTCCGGAAGATCTGGTTGGACTTCCAAAGAGTGTGTTTGTGCCAAGGTGCTGTAACTGATTTCAGGAAGTGGTAGGTCACCAACAGAGTCCTTCTGTTCTTCTGATTTAGTACTCAGCTCATAATACCCTTCTCCTTGAGAGCCGGAGGCATCTGTCTTAATTGTAGTGGTCTCAAAATAAGCAGACATCCTGGATTTGTCCTTCATGTCCACCTCTGTTGTTATTTCCATTGGTTTCTCTTCAATTTGCCCTGGTTTCACCTCGTGGATATTGCTGTCACGCATTTCGGTTGAAGGCTGCTTCACAGCATCACTTTGCACATCAGGCTTTTCAGGTGGAGCCTCGCAAGGTTCTTTGGCATGACCTTGGTCACTTGGAGGCACTTCAAAATCATCCATGGGGCATGTTCGAGCAAAGAGGCTTTCTGGCATATCTGTGTCTCTGGCAAGGCTCTGGTAAGATGGGAGTTCATCATCTAGATGCATTGCAGATTCAGTGAAGTCCATGCCAATGGGATCTGTCCTTTCACTATCTGGTCGCTCTGCTTCCATCTTCACAGCTGAAAGCAAATCTCAAGTAGTCTGCACTGTATAGTATTATTAATAATTCAAAGTACAATATGTTTGCCAGGCCAACCCCACACAGACAGGCAAAGCTCTTGGTCAAATGAACTTCCACTTTTAAATAGCAGCAGTTGATGAGACACACATACCAATTCAGTGATGGCGTGATGGCATGGATATGACAGGACCAGCATGCAGACCAGAACATTTAATGTTGCATGGATGAGGTCCAGAAAATGAGGATGAAATATCCAAGGAAGTGGTCCGAACACGATACTGACGTCATTACACCAGCAGCAAGATGGAATAGCTGATCGAAAAACTTCTGCCAAATACATATTCATAGATTATGGAAAATGCATAGTGATTTTCATGTTCATATAAGAAAATACTACACATTGTCTTAAAGTGTCACTGAAATAAGACAGTGTTTTTAATAATTCAAAATTGTTCTGCATTTTGCATAATAAAAGGAATAAAAACACTTATGTAAACCATGTGAAATGACAATGCTTTGAAAAATTTTTTATGAAAATGAAACACTTTTTAAATTAAATCAACAAGCTTAGCTTTTCAAAAGCCTTTGAAAATGAAGCATAACAAAATATCACAATATCACAAAAACAGAGGATTCTCATTGAATCCCACATAAAAAATGCAGGTGTTTTGTTGGAGCATGCAGCAAAAATCACCCACAAACTGGCAATGTAGCTGGCAAATAAAAATTAACTGAGCAATGGATAACAATTTATGGAAGCGGTCGACCTGGCAGCAGTAGCATCAATAGAGAAACAAGCAGTAAAGTTTAGAAAAAGCTTAATCAGACAGACAGACAGACACACAGCTCTGGCCACAGAAGCTGGTCACCATCAAGCCTGTGTTGCCTTGCAGCATCAGCAGATAGAGGAGATATTTGAGCCATCCACCCACATTCCCTCAGAAAGCTTTCACGATGCTTTCGCTTTGCTTTTTTTTGTGATGGGAGAGAGAAACATGCAGGTTGTGAGAAGGATGGACACACCTTCTGCAGGGCTTTCTTGCCCCCCTGCCTCCTGAGCTCTCCCATTAGGGGCCTCGTCTGCAGCAGTAGCTGCCTGTGTGTGAACCTCAGCCTGCAGAGCCTGAGCCTCGCCTATGACCTCTGCCCGCTCTATGAGCTCAGACAGGGGTTCCTGCTCAGGCTCCTCCCCACTCCACTGCTCCTCCTCCTCCTCTTCCTCTAGAGCTGCTGCTGTTGCTGCGGCTTCTGAAGTCTCCTCCTCTTCCTCCTCCGCAGCTGAGAGACTCTCTATGGTCTCCTCTTCTTCATAGAGAGGGAGACAAGTGGAAACATCAAGACTATAGACAACACAGACTTGGGTTATTTGGGAATAAAGAGGTGGGACACTTTCAGCTCTATCAGTTATGAGGACGTATCCAATGCAGTTTATGGCTTTTGTAAAATGCACACGTGGAGTTATCTCTGACCTTGGGTATATGAAGTAGTGGTAGATAGAGGTGAATAAAGAAGATGTTCATGCACATCAAACAAGATTCTTATTAAAGCATTTAAGGTGTTCTCCCATGATTTATCAACTTTATCAGCTAATGAAAATCTGATTCTGCACATGCTGTACTTGTTTTAACATGTTATTTGTAAAATAAACAGACATAACTGATTATTTTCTTACAATTACAAAGAACCATTTTTAGAAATGTATTTGACTAAAAACAGTCAGTTTTAATCACTCTGCTTTGTCTGTTTTGCTCTGTAACATGCATCACTTGATTTCAATTTGGCTTTGTGAAGAATAATTTTCATTAGAAAACCAAAATGAAACAAAATACTGGCCATATTGTGGCTAAAATGAAGCTTGTATTCAGAACTGCTACCTACATACAATAAAATCATGCTAATATTCAACAGAAAACCAAACTTGCTAAAGTGATTGTGCTTAAATCAGTTTTATGCAATGTGCAAATATGCAATGGTGGTTGGTTGGGGCTGAAAAATGAAAAATTCTAAAAAACTCTAAAGAACCAGATTATTCATTTCCAAATATGTACCTCTCAGTTACATTATTAATGCTTATTTTTTAGTTTATGAAAAACGCCTTCATTTGAAAAACGACTTCATTTGTTCAATTTTATTCTTGAACATGAAAGTATGACTTGCACAACACACACTTGCACACAATACTGTGAGCATCGGCATTGTCTCTGTTAACCGAGGCTGAACGAAATGAACAGCGGCATAATAATGCCGGTCAGGGAGTTATTGAGATGTCAGTATGAATGTGAAACCGGGGATGCAGAATTCTTGCTCGGAACAAAGCTTATGATGTAGTTCATTCTCAGAGAGAGAGAGAGGGAGACAGAGAGAAAGAGAGATAAGGAACAGCAAAAGTCTCTGCTGGGAGCCAGGCTAGATATGGAGACGCAGACCACACCAGGTCATATCTCAGCAGGATGCTGCAGTGGAACGAGGGATGAGAGAAGAGAGAGTATTTGAGGGAGAGAAAAAGGGAGAGGAGGACAAATTGGCAGCAAACTCAATGTCAAAAGTTTTAAGGGATTTAATGATTTTAATTCCACTTAATGATCTTTTTAATGGGTTGTTTTAGTACTTTTAAGGATGCAACACTTCCTACTTTTAACTAAAATAAAATAGAATAAAATAAATGAAAGCTGAATAGAAATATAAAAAAATGAATAAAATGACAAAGCATGTAACAAAACTAATAAACTGATAAAAAAAACTAATACAAAATATGATTTAATAATATAATAGTATACCAATAATACTAAAATAACACTGCTTTACCTACATGCTGTCAGATTAATCTCACAAGCAATAATCATACGTATCTCATTAACAGTTTTAAGTTAATTTCAAATTGGACATAAATGAGTTCTCACTGTTTCATTATTGTTTACTGATTCTCATCAAATTCAAATTAGATTGCAAGCTCATCATAGCTTAGCCAAAATGAAGCAATAAAGACGTAGAAACCAAATAGAAAATAGAAATAGAAATAGAAATAGAAATAGAAAACCAAAACAGAAATAGAAACCAAAAAAAAAAGGTGAAAAATATTCTGTTTTAGAATTTTCTAAGTTCTGATCACGAACCCTAGTTAAACTGGAAACACAATCCACAGTGTAGAAACCGTTTTGGTGCTGAAAGTGATTAAGCTTTCTTCATTGATGCAATAAGGTCAGAGATGCTTGTGTGTGTGTGTGTGGGCCACCATGTGAAGAGCTGAAAGTCTTCCTGTGATCTACAGTATGTGTACATCAGCAGGTTGGAGAAATGTGAGGGGCCTGTTGAGACGCATGAATACATTTTGGGCCTGATGGGGGACAATCAAAAATACAAATGGACAGACAGGCTAACATACGGGCAGACAGATGCAGAGACAAGAAGACGGCAAACAGGCAAAGGAGAAAATGTGCACAGCATGCACAAATGTCCTGCTGATGCTGCAAGTCATTTGGATTTCATTTTCAGAGTCACTGATTTTCCTCCTTTCCTCCATAGCAGTGTAGATTTGGCCTAAAAACACAAACGCTTGTGCCTTTTTACTGCACGGCCCAAAAGTTGCGCAAAATCCAAATGACTTGCAATGAACAAGGTACAAAAACAGATACCACCCCCACAAGACACGCTTCGGTCAGAGTGAGCACGACACAACGGAGACAAAAGACAGGAAGAGGCGGACCAGAGAGAGAGAGCGAGAGTGAGAGAGAGAGAGGTGTTGATGCTGAGCTAAAGAAAGAAGTGGAAGGAAAGAGAGAGAAAAAGGAGGAGGAGGGGAGGAGAGAATGGCAGAGAGGAACCATGCGAGGTTCACCTTCGATCTGTCTAAACGCGGCGGCCTGCCCTGGGGGGCGAGAGCCAGAGCGCGTCCACTCTGGGCTGAATAAAGGGTGCTCATAGTATTCCTCGTCAGAGTGGTAGGGGTCATCCTCAGGCACAGACACTGAGATGGAGGGGGCGAGGAACTTGCACCTCTCGCGAGAATTTTGGAAGCGGCGGAGAGGACCTGCTTCCTCCTCATCCCCTACATCTACAAATAGACACAAGGAAAAGAACTGCAGGGAAATCTGGACAAAGAGACAGAGACAAAGAGACAGAGAAGGAAGCTAGAAAGGGTGGAGCAAGTAAGGGAGGAAAAAAGGAACAAATGAAAGAGAGAAAGTAAAAAAGGAGGTGAATCAGGATATGCTAAAATTGAGAAGGGAAGGGAGAGGATATAAAGAGAGAGAACCAGAGAGAGAGAGAGAATAAGGGGCTAAAAAAAAGACAGGTGGAGAGAAATAAAACAAGACAGGAGTATGTGTACGAAAAAAGACACAGACACACACAACACACAGAGTCGAGAAACACAAAGTGTGACTGTAGTGGTGCTATGCCATAACCAGAGTCTGAACATCCCGAATGGCATTTTAGGGGTTTGCCTGAAAGTGAGAAAGATCTAAGGCAGATGAAACTGCATCAATATTAAGTTTCTGCTTAAAGTCAACATGAATTTTACTTTTTTTAATGTGAAATATTTCTAAATGAAACATTACATAACGAGCAAAAAAAAAAGCCGATTACTGATAATTGGCCAATAGAGCAATTCCATATTATATTGCTTTTTTTTTTTTTTTTATAAAACACTCAAGTATTCATTTAACATAACATTCACTAAATACAGGTGTAACACTCTATTTTAAGGTGACCTCGTTATACATTTTTATGTACTTATTATTATAATAAAAATAAATTATGCAGGACATAATTGAATAATTTTTTGTGTATAATTTTAACTTTAAATGAGCATCCATGACAGCAAAGTTAAAACGACTCAACGTAAAAATAGGTGGAAATGTTAATTAAATAGTCAATTATGTATACAATACAGATGTGACATTTTCTTAATTTTAAGTATGTAAAATTTCTGTAAATGCCTACGCAAGAAAAATAAACCCAGTGGGCATGTTTTAACAAGGAAAAATAGATTCACGAAGGGATAAAATTGTATCTTAAAATGCAATTAGCTTGTATTAGGTTATAAAGAGACTCTAATGGGCAAGCAGCTTAATAACAATAGATTTGAATGTAAAAATCCCCCCACTCACCCAAAAGGAATAAATGGAGTTGTGTGTGCAAGAGAGTTATTTCTAAGGATATGAGCAGAGAGAAGTCAGGGCTCAAGATTGGTATGCTGAATACTTTACCGTCTCTAATCCTTTGAGCTCTTCTGACAGACCGACTCAACATCAAGCGTGTTAGCAGAAATCATTATCTAATTTTGCTGACTAATTCCAGCACAGCAAGTGGAAACTTGGAGGTATAGATTTTATTTCATTTTTCATTTTTCTTTGAAGTATGACAATGAAGCATCTGAGCATTTTGAACTAAATTTGTCATGGAAAAAAGGATAACCGCAAGTTCATGTTCATGCGTGCCATTATATGTACTAGTTGTATTACTTTAGCTTTCTAATGATGTGAACAATTATGCATTATCACATACAGCTCTTCAATAAGAAAATCCACAACCTAATGTCACCAGCATACTGCACAGTCCTCATGAAGTCACTGTAAAAAAACTGAAACTGACATACAGTAGTATACAATACAGATCCACACCTTTCTTTCTTTTTTTATAAATAAATCACTAAAAAATTAATATCAGACAAAAATTGATGGTGACAATATATTCATCCTTGATTAAAATTATTTTGGCCAAGATGACATCAGCCACAATGGAAAATTGTTCAAAAGTTGAGAAAGTTATTAAGAAACATATTAAATGGAGTACATTTGGATTTCATGTTGACTTTAAGTATGAGCTTAATGACTGCATTTAGCATAGCTTCTCCTGAAGGCTGTTAATGGCACTAATGTTTAGTATCTTCAGAGAGTGATCTGAGCATGGCATTGACCTACCACAGGCAGTACAGACAAACACAGTCAAAATGACGAACGAGCACAAGCCCACAACATCAACAGCATCTACGACACAACATGCAAAACTAAAGACAGGGACGCACAGAGGAACTGAGAAAGGTTTGGAGCAATCAACAGATCTACTTTTGGAGAGAGGATGAGCAGGCAACCTGAATGCCACACAGTTTCAGCAACAGCCTGGAAACATGAGCTGCAGGTGAGACAGCACAGCATTCAGTTCAAGGTTTAAGGCTTTCATGCAGGGTGGAGTCAAGATCCATGGTTGGGCGGGGGTATAAGAAGAGGTTGAGTTTGATTGGTTAGGAGAACTGGAAAGGGTCTGGGTCACTTTGGCGTGAGTTTTTGATCAAGATAAGCTCCCGGAGTTAGCAATGATGAAGATGAGGCCATGTCTAAGAGCTGGAGATGCTGGATGAGGAAGAGGAGGTCGACTTGAATGATGTCAACAAAGGAGGCAAAGTTGATCCTGCAAACACAACTCCACCAATCTTTGGACCGGCCCCACAAATCAGCGGAGCGTGGGTATCTGTAGGGCACTGTGACAGGGGTGAAATCAGCCTGGAAGAAGTGGGACTAGCGGGCGTCCCCAAATAGAAAACCCTCATTCAAGCCAGGGTCAGAGTGCGACCGGAATACACATGGAAAAAAAGGTGTTCAAGTTCTTTCAGTGTGTTTCTCACCTCACCTCTCTCCATACACACAAGAAGCATGACCCTACCTTGATCCAAAGGCCCAAAATGCTCTGCTGCTGGGGATGGAGGAGGTGAGGGCGGCAGGTTTGCAGAGTCCTCCACTGCAAATAAACAGAAGAAAAAAAGAAGAGATCAAGACAATGTTCAAGATCGGATCAACATATTTACCGTTCGTGCGTCCCATTGTGGGTCTGTTATAAAACCGGCTGAACTGCCTACAGAGAAAGAATTTTAAGGCAACATACAGTAGGAGGTTTGAAGTAAAGTTATAAGGTTTTTCAAATTCTAAGAAAATGTTGCAAGTGTGTCCTTCATGAAGAAGGTGAAAACATCTATTCAAGATGGCAGACAAAGCAAGTATAAACTAAACTTAACTAAACAATAATACTAAAAAGTACAGATTAGTCATCTAATTACTTCTTTCAATGCGTATATGTATTTTAATGCTTACTGATCATATCATAAGCTTAGTGAACTACTGAAATCAAACTCCGTTCAAAGTTTGGGCTCTTTCTTTATTATTTTTATTTAATGAGGATGCATTAAATTTAGTGCGATTTATTTCATCCAAAATAAAAGTTTGTATGTACATAATATGCCTGTACTGTGTATATTTATAATAAACACACATGCATGTACAGTATATATTTATGTGTTAAATATATATATATATATATATATATTTATGTAATATAAATTATATAACTAGAAATATAAATATATACATATTTTTCAAAAATATACTTTATGGGTGTGTCTTTATTTATATACACTATAAATATGCACAGTACACATACATTATATAAACAAAAACTTTTATTTAGGATGTGATAATCGCTGCCCAGCACAAAATTAAACTGCTCAGATTTCACAGTTAAAAACATTTATAATATTGCAAAAAGTTTCTATTTTAAATAAATGCTAAATGTACCATCATTTCCACAAAAGCATTAAGCAGCGCAACTGTTTTCAGCATTAATAATCATTAGAATGATTTCTGAAAGACCATGTGGCACTGAGGACTGGAGTAATGGCTGCTGAGAAATGGGGCCAAACTTTAATGAGTTTATACTTATGAGTCTACAAATATGAGTTTAGTCTTTTTTTGACCTTTAAATAGTAACTAGTAAAGAACAAACAGGTAACGATGATGAGAAGTAGAGGGAACTAGATCAGGAAACACAAGCCAGCTCTGACGTGACATTTTCTTAATGTAAGTATGTAAAATTTCTGTAAATGCCTACGCAAGAAAAATAAATCCTGCGAAACCCAGTGGGCATGTTTTAACAAGGAAAAATAGATTCATGAAGGGATAAAATTGTATCTTAAAATGCAATTAGCTTGTATTAGGTTATAAAGAGACTCTAAGGGGCAAGCAGCTTAATAACAATAGATCTGAATGTAAAAATCCCCCCACTCACCCAAAAGGAATAAATGGAGTTGTGTTTGCAAGAGAGTTATTTCTAAGGATATGAGCAGAGAGAAGTCAGGGCTCAAGATTGGTATGCTGAATACTTTACCGTCTCTAATCCTTTGAGCTCTTCTGACAGACCGACTCAACATCAAGCGTGTTAGCAGAAATCATTATCTAATTTTGCTGACTAATTCCAGCACAGCAAGTGGAAACTTGGAGGTATAGATTTTATTTCATTTTTCATTTTTCTTTGAAGTATGACAATGAAGCATCTGAGCATTTTGAACTAAATTTGTCATGGAAAAAAGGATAACCGCAAGTTCATGTTCATGCGTGCCATTATATGTACTAGTTGTATTACTTTAGCTTTCTAATGATGTGAACAATTATGCATTATCACATACAGCTCTTCAATAAGAAAATCCACAACCTAATGTCACCAGCATACTGCACAGTCCTCATGAAGTCACTGTCAAAACACTGAAACTGACATACAGTAGCAACACATGCTCACAAATGAACTTTCAAAACCATGAAAGCTCAGATAAAAACACAGCACAAAAGACATGCAGCACAACCAAAGAAATCAGGAAACAAAAGTCCACTTTTACTATGACCAGGTAGCCATTAAAGACAGAGAGGGCTAAAGGTACACCCTCTCTGCCCTGTGTTGGCGCGCACACACACACACAGATAGCCAGGGGCGGGTGGGTAAAGAAATCAAGCAGAGAGGAGCTGGGACAAGCCAGCTGTCAGGGCAGATATGCCATTATAAAGGAAAAGCAAGTGCCCTGCTGAGGCTTTCCACAGCTTTGATCAGTTTTCGCACAGAACAAGGAACGGACGCACAGAACAACAATGATTACACACCACAGAGATAGGGAAGAAAAAATAAAACTACTGTCTCTCCATGTTGTGTTTCACAAACATGAAAATATGTAAATATTTAAAGGAACAGTTCAACTGAGAATGAAAATCTTATATGCATATAAACTAGCTCACCTAATGTACTGTATATAACGTAAGCCGCATTCGTAGTGTAAGCGTAAGATTTTTTTAACGAGAAGTTTAAACAATGTCAGAGGATTTCACTATAAGAACGAATGCAGCTTCAGTATGCAGCTTATACGTCGAGTCAGAGGTCAGCCAAGAAACCGGAACTCGACTCTCTCATGAACATACAGCCGTTGCCGGAAGTCAGTGATTTGAGTTATAGTTTTAAAAATAGAAATATTTTTTGTAACAAAAACCCATCGATCTGCTTTAGATGAGGTGTAATGGCCACTATTCACCAGCATTACAAAGCTTGGAAGAGCCAGGTTAATTTTTGGTTAAAGCTCTGATTGTGTTCGTCTGAAAGAAAACACCATATACACCTAGGATGGCTTGGAGTAAATAGTGGGGTTATTTTCATTTTTGGGTGAACTATTCCTTTAATTTCCTTAAGATTTTACTAACCCCAAACACTTGAACAGCAGTGTACAGTACATACTGTACATGAGCAATCTGTACATTATTCAGATTTCTCCTTTGATTTTCCAGGATTGAAGAAATATTCATTTGGAATGAGTATTTTTTACTATTATTAATTTAGCATCAGTAACTGGTGATAATTAAATTTTTTAGGTGTAAAATAAATGACAAAGGCTCACTAACCCAGTATTATATAATTATAAACAGCAAAAAATACTTGTGACCAGTTTCTGTACACTTTGCTAACAACTTTTCCACGCACCTCTGAGAAATTCAAAAAACAAACAAAAAAATCCTTACTGTTCTCACTGCCTTCCATTTTATCTTCTCATCTCTGCATGTCTCACCAATGCAATAAAGTCCTTTAGGAGCTGGCCTGAGTGTGGCCAACCTCCAGTATCTCAGGAGGCTCTCCTGCAGGCCTACCTGATGGCAGCCTGACGGCAGTGTCCGGATGCAGCTCCTGCTCTCCCTTCAGTACCGCTACCGCTTCAGCCGTAACCTCCTGCACGATCCGCGCTGATACTTGCTCTGTGCGACATACACATACACACACACACATATCAACACACGCTCACATGAGCAAGTTCACGGGCAAATATTCACACATATTCTCTGAATCAATCCAGACAATATTTCTTCACTTCTTTTGATAAACCACTTCCAGCAGTCTGATTCCAACAATCCCAGTTAAGGGCTGCAAAGAGCTCTCAGCCAATGAGAATGACACTGTATTATTTTGCAAACACACTATAAGACAGCTGTGCACACATGTGGTGGCCCACACACTGTCACACACACACAATTAAAGGAATAGTTCACCCAAAAAGTGGAAATTCTCTTAATAATTAGTCAGCCTCATACTGTTCCAAACCTGAAAGACATTCATTCACCTTCAGAACACAAATTAAGATATTTTTGATTAATCCGGGATGAAGTCTCTGTGATTGTTTTTATTAATGTTGTTTCAAACCATTTGATATTTTTTACCAACACCAATAAAGACAGTCAGAGATTTCACAGAGACTTCCCATAAACAAAAACAGAGCACAAACAATTCAAAATTTTCATTTCTACTCTTATACTACCACTCAAATGTATGGGGTCAGTTAAATGTTTAAATGTTTTCGAAAGAAGCCATTGAAAATAGGGTTTGACCGATATAAGTTTTTTAGGGTAGATGTACTGATACACAGATTATTACAGATAAAGTAGACCGATATCCAATATTTTAAACCAATATATGAATAAAAATGAAAATGAATGTCAAAAAATAACAAAGGCTCGGACAAAAACTTTTTTAAATGTTCTTAAATGAGTTTATTGGCAAATCGGTTCTGATAATGAAAGATACGGATAACCATAAAAATGCCTAATATCTGCCACCATAACAGGCTGATAATCAGTCGACCCCTAATTGAAAACAAATGTGCTACTTAACATTTTTGTGTAAACTGTGATACATTTTTCAGGTTTGTTTGATTAATGGAAAGTTGAAAAGAAAAACTGCAGAAAAAACTATTTATTTGAAATACAAATCTTTTGTAACATCATATACGTCTTTACTGTCACTTTAGATCAATTTAATATAACCCAAAAGCATTCATTTCTTTAAAAAATTATCTTGATCCCCAAATATATTAATGGCAGTGTATGTGCTCTAATAAAGCAAAATAAAAAAGCACTTCAACATAGTCCCAAATATTATGCCTGTTGCTTTTATGTCTTACTCATTTTCTTAATCAGACAGAAAAATTTAGTGACATAGGCTATAATTAATCAATTAAGCTAAAAATGCTGCTCAATTTGATAATCACAGCCAATCAAAAACATGTTTGATGTTTAATGTTACACAGTTACTGGAAGTGGAGTGATTTTACTGTGGGCAAGGATATCCAGCACAAGGTATAATTCAGTTATTAACTACATGTGTAACGTGTAATTCAGTTTTATCTATGTCCTTTCAGAGGATATTAATTTGAACCTCTAACTCAGAGGAAAACACTCTCAAAAAAGAAAAGGAGAAAGCTCAAAATGGCAAGAAAATTGGCAGGACTTTGAGAGAGTAAATTGTCATGGTAACGGCAGATTGGGGAGGTATAAAAAGAGACTGCAACCGATTAAGCAGCGGGCAGAATACAGCCCACGGATTGGCTGGCAACACGCGTCCAGGGATAGATTCTGCTTTAATACGGCACTATTAAAAGTATCCCTCAGCTCTTTAAGACACTAACACATTCGCTGCATCCTTACAACACATCAGATAAATTTCAGTGCTGTCTGATTTTAAGCTCAAGAAGTGTTGCAATGGCCATCCATAGCTGTTGATTGCCAAAGACAGTGCCTACAAACCAAATGTGTAGGAGTAAGAGTTTAAATGTGTTCCAAAAGCACATTTAGCGCAATGACAAGCTCAGCACAATGTTGTAAACAGCCATGAGTTGTTGTCGTGTTTACAATATTAATCATTTAACATGCAAGCACAAGGAGAGGCACTTCAATTTAACTGAAGTTAATGCTGCAACGATCAGCCAACATGTGCTCTGACACGAGGCCGACACATTAGCACAGACGGAGAAAAACACGGCAGCGAGGCTTACGTCAAAGCTTTCTGAAGAGATGCGAAGTGATTAAGGGCCATTTGCTACTCCCACTCTCTCTCCAGTGCAAACAGACTGCATGATGGGAGTCAGCAATGCATCGCTTTTGTTTCTTGTGCACTTTTCAGGCACAATTTCCGCCCACCTTACAGCCCCGGCATCCGCCCACCCACTCACAGACGCACATACACACACGCACAGAAAGAGAAATGAGTTTTGCTCAGATCCCATTAGAATAATGTTCACCCACGCAGACTCGAGTTTGTGGTAAGCCATCAACCCCCGGTCAGACTCCTCTAGGAAAGAGAGTCACAGTAAATAATTCACTCAAAAATGACAATTCTGTCATTACTTAGTCAAAACCTGTCCTTGTTGCTGTTTTTTTAAAGGCAAAAGCAACATTAAAGAAGAAGACAAGTCATTTTGACTATATAACAAGTCTTTTGATGTTATACAACAGTTTTATGTAATGAGCAGACTGAAATGTAGCCTAAGTCATTATTTAACAAAACTTTTCTTATAGAGTAGTTGATCACTAAATCATTGTGTTGAACTTCTGAAATTAATCATCTAAAAGTCTTCAATGCAGTCTTAAACGTGATCTAAGATCAGCCAGAACAGAAGTATTACAAATTTGATTTGGTGACATCACAGATTGCATGACTTCAGACGACTTATGGTGCAAGAGTTATTGGACTATTTTATTATTTACAAATGGCAATTTGTTATGATATTCGCTTATCTAAATTTTCATTGTAAAAAAAGAGCTACATGAGTCATTAAAAATGAAAAAAACTTTGCAATAAGGTTTTGTTTGTTAAAAATAAGTTAACTAATATTAGTTAACACAAACTAATAATAGAAAAAAAACTTCTAAAACATTAATCTTAGCTAATGTATATTTCAAGCTGTATCTTGAGTGCCTGCAACCCCTTCAGCCGTGATTTAGTCACAATAAAGCACTGCCTCCAGTAACTTATTGCTTTTATAAAACGGTTACAGTACAATAAAAAAAATATTAATGCAAGTAACCTTAAGCCTAATGCTAACTCTAACCATATAGTAAGTACACGTAGTTAAAAAACATTACTCAGTACTTAAATGTATTATTACACTGTAACAAGGACACCTTAAAATAAAGTGTAACCATAAACAGCAACAAGTGAATTGTTTATTTCTAATTAATGTTAGTTACCTTTATAGTGCTTTATTCAATACAGATTTTTAAAAAGATTTCTTGAAGTACTTCATTGTAATGAACAGGAAACAATAATAGGAATTACAGTAAAAATTGTAAAATGTACAGTAAGATGTTTTATGCCATGTAGAAAAAGATTTTATGCAGGTTAATAAACAATGACAGAATTTTTCAGCAAACTGTTCCTTCACTCAAGTGTTCTCATCTACAAATGCAGCTGCTAAAATCTAATAAACTGCATAATTTCCTGGAATAAAAGATGTTTACTATGTAATAATGAATTTGAAATAACAAATTACATAAGCTGATCTTCACAGCCAATTACTGTATGACTCAACACAAGGGCAGAGAAAATGAACATAACCAGAGACAGAGTGAATTGATTCATTTATACATATCTAGCTCTCTCTGGTCTAATAATCATTTCCTAGCAAAACAGACGAAACTATATGACCTGTCATCTTTTTCTCACTTATATGCTTCAGTATATCTCTCTCTATATCCCTGCCTACGTTATCGTTGCACCATGTGTGTAAAGCTGTGTCACTATAGATTCACTTTCAGGACAAACCTGACCAGTCTATCGGCGTCTTTGTGTCTGACAGATGTGCTGGTGTGTCTACCCAGCATCCCCCTCTCTCCCCCCCTTGTGCCTGTCCACACCCATCTGCAAGAGATGTGCTCGGACTGCTGATCAGATGGGTTTGCCTCCCGCAAACAATAGCTCACATCCCTGGGACATCAGCACACACAATAAGTAAATACCCAAAAAAGTAGCTCAAACACAGCCACACACTAAAAGATGAAGAATTTTGCGTGGTACATATCTGTTATTCACATGGACAGTCATATTTCCCCAGTCAATTCTATTTGCCGGCACTTTTAGAAAACATGCAATATAGACACACAAAATCTGTGCTAATCCACAAGTGCAAATATGCTAACAACTACTGTAGTTTTCTCATGCAGCAATGTCATTTAAACCTAGAAAGAACCTCTAACCAACAACCCGTCGGAAAAATCAAAGCTCTTACCAAAAAGTGAGTGCCGGTTATCTGGTTGTCTGGAGGCAAATGCTTCCCTCTGCACTCTTAGTCGTGTCTGCCTGCCAAAAGCAAGCCGGGAAGGAGGTGGGGGATGGCTGGTACTCCATGCCAGGACTCCCCCGCCAAAGAGCAGAGCTGTTGCCACAGCAACACACAGCCTGGGCCCAATCTGAATGGTCTCCCAGCATGCTTCGTCTGTGGGTTTTGCCGCCCTCAGTGTGTGAGTGACACACAGTCATTTTACAGACTCTGCATCTGTGCTGCTATCTCATGGTTTCTATAAATTAGTGGATCTTAAACTGCAGATACTCTACGTAGCCTGTAGGTCATGAAATATTCCAAGTGTTTAAATAATTAATTAAGTTGTTAATTAAAACAGTAAAAGTATTGTTTATTATTTGTCATATTTGTTGGTGTTGCCAGTTCCAATTTATCAATGATTTAAAACGCAATGCAATGCAATGAAATGAAATTAATCAATAAAAAAGATGATAAAATGATTAATGAACACAACAATAAATTAATCCCTGTAAAAAGCCACAAGATTCAAGATATAATTCTATATCTTATATCTTATATGCTATTCTTAATAAAAAATTAATTAAATTAATTCCAAAAATGTGACAAGATTTAAGACATAATTCAAGTCTGTTATGTCCAGTTTTATATCCTACATGTAAGCATAAAAATTAAATTAAATTAAAAAATCATTTTCTAAATGTAAGCATTAAATTAAATTAAATTAAATTAAATTAAATTAAATTACATTACATTACATTACATTACATTACATTACATTAAATTAAATTAAATTAAATTAAATTAAATTAAATTAAAAAAATCCAAAAAATAAAACTTACAATAATAACAAGGAGACTTAAATAGGGTTTTTATGTAATTCACACCATTTCAGGCCGGCAAGCTTTTCAGTCCAACCCCTATAATTCAAGCCAACAGCTGCCTCAGCAAGCAATCTCTCTCTCTCTCTCGGCTTCTCAAGTGTCCTGTTCTTTATGCAAAGCAATGTCATATGTCGCACTGTCAGTATTTCGGTCTAGCGCCTCTTTTGTGTCTGAAGGGCTCTTGTGCGTGCTGGCCTTGCCAATGCCCCTTGGCTCAAAAATCTCACCATCACAGAGTCACAGAGGCAGAGAAACTGTTCTCAGGGAAGGTCTTTTTCTCCACGGGGGCACATAGTCAGACCCACTCTTTAAAATCAAGCAGTTTTGCTCACGTCAATAGCCAACTCAGTGCTGAAATATGAAAACGCAACCTGGAATCATTAATTAAACACATAGACGCAAGCAAAAGAAACAAGTTGTTCTCTTGGCTCACAGTGATTTATAACGGCAGGTTTGTTAATGAGAAATGCATGAGCGATGTTAACACACAACCCTGGCTGAAGGATCATTAGCATTAGAGTTGGGAAGTTCATTTCCATCACTCACTGTCAGGGATCCGTGCAGTGATGCTTTCTGCTCGGCTTTATGCGTATTAAGTATTTATGGAGGTGACAAGGGAACTGTGATGATTTATACAGAGGACAGAGATTACTGGAAAGCAAGGGGATTTTATAAATGCATTAAAACTGCTAAGAAAAACATACACTTAACTTTCAGCGGTGACATATAGTAAGAGTAAAACATACACGATGGGAGCAGTATCTGAAAAGAAATGGATATAAATGCATATAAAATAAATAGATTCCTATAAATATATATTTAAAAATATGGGAGATTTCCAAAGGGATGCAGACAAATTCAGAAAAGAGCAGTTACTAAAACTAAGTTAGGAAAATGGCTTGTTCTACAACATCACACAGACAAATAAATAAAAAATGCACAGTTAGTGGCACCTGTTTGATTATCAGAAACTTGACCCACCCGGTCATGGTCAGGTGACAAGGATAAATTACAATAGATGCCATTATTCCCAAAAACAAAGAGAACTAACAGGGAAAAAGTCCTATGATCTCAGTGCAGTTGCTCTTTTCAAATATGAAAGGGACTTTTATTGCAAATGATTAATAATAATTATTACATAAAATGAAAAGTGTATACAGTTTTAAGTGAGCTGTCATATGTGTGATGTAGGCAGATGTCAGAGCATTGCTTTCAATAAGTGCATATAGGCACTTTGAACGATGCATCTGTCCATCTAATTTCACCCTACTCTTCATCTACAAATTTAAACATCAACATTTCTGCTGATGTATCTGTTTTACCCCTGACTTTGCACAACCCTTCCCACCCTGTACCAATTTTAACATCAGTGAAATCCATGTAACAGAAAAGTTATGCACAGTATATAACAGTATATAACAGAATAACCCAACAGAAAAATGACAAGGATCTTAAAGCATATTTAAGCATTACAACTGCATTAATTTCATTAGAATTAGGAGTTGTCACTAGCCTACTGTAGTAGGAAAAAAAATTAACATTATTTAGTAAAATCTGCGTGATTAATTATACCAGACAAAGCCAATTCATCTTAATATTCATAATATATAGTTATAAATATATAGTTTATAGTGGGCAAGGTTTTTCAGAGTTATTGAAAGAAATATGTTATACTCATCAAGGCTACATTCATTTAATCAAATTAAAAAGTAGTATTCCGAAATATTATTACAATTAAAAATCATAGTTTTCTGTTTTAATATATATTGTATTCCTATGATGACAAAGCTGAATGTTTAGCAGCCATTACTCCAGTCTTGAGTGTCACATGATCAGAAATCATTCTAATATGCTGATTTGATGCTCTTGCTCAGTGTTGATAATAGTTTGTTCTGCTAACTATATATATATATTTTTTTTTCAGAATTCTTTGATTAATAGAAAGGTCAAAAGAACATGATTTAAATATTTAGCAAATTTACAAATGTCTCTACTATTACTTTTGATTAATTTAATATATACTTGTTGAATAAAAGTATTAATTTCTTTGGGGGAAAAAATGTTTTTTAGCAGTAGAGTATTTTGTGAGTACATTGATTTTGGGGTAAAACATTTGTAAATGTTTGTGAAGGTGGCACATGTTCTTGTGCCTGTGTGTACATGTACACCTCTACAAATGTACAGCAACGCCGGTATTGTTTGTGTGTGTAATAGGCAGTTGTGATCCATCATTAGAGGGGTAATTAACAGCAGCACTCCCTCTCTCCACGCAGGTTCACAGCAGCAGCTCTCACTATCAGAGAGTTGCCATGGCAGCTGCTCCCCTGCAATTTACTCTGCCAGACCTTTGTTCAGCATCCCTGCAATCTTTCCTTTTACATTTTTTGTGCTGACATGAGAGAAGCGCCACCTCATTTTCTTCCTCGTACACCCCTGAGGCCTCAAAAATACCCAGACAGAAAAGCTCTGGCCTTTCTTACTTCCTCATGCCAGAGTCGTCTATACTCTCTGGTATCCAAAAACAAGAATAAACTGCTTTGGAGATGTAAGTGCAAGTTTATGACACACCATGACTTTTAAAATGGCAACACACTCTTATTAACCCTAGTCTATCATTGCAATGGGAAAAACCAGACATTATTGTTCACTCTCTGCTAATTATGTCTTTCCTTTCACTTTACATTAATAGCTGTCATGCACGATGGAAAACAGGGAGCTTGTGTTATTTTTTATGAAATATTAAGATAAACCATCTGTGGATGTAGTTTGGCTGCTCTGAGTATCTATTATAACTATTATATCTATTATAACATTTCAGTCATGTTCCAGCAAGTTTGCAATCATATTACGCCCTTAAAACAACAAATAATGGGATACAATATTGTTTTTGCTTTTGACCTATTTACCCTAGTTTCAGTCTCAGTCAACACACTTAGTGGACACACTGGGCCTCATTTACTAAACGAACGCATGACAGAAAATTGGGCGTGCGGTCGTTTCTACACAAAACTAGGAATTTATAAATATGGACGTGAATGGTGGCTATAATCAAATGGTCTCAGTTCATGTACGCAATTTTTTGAGTTACTGGAACTTTCACACAGCATATAAATCAGCTGGAGAATTGTACAATAACAGGATTTTGTAGGTTACATTCCTGACCATCAACCGAAGCTCATCAGTCGATCTTACAGGGTTAGAATGTCTGTTTTTTGTGTTTGTTTTTTTTTGGGGGGGGTCCTTTATTCAGGGTTTTATCTTTATATGCGCGAATAGCAAAGCAAACAGCAGACCAAGAAAAAAAATTGCATAGGCTACATTCGTTTTCTTTTATTTTTTGTCACACTCTTGATTTTTTCTTTTGCTTTATGTCTTTATTTGATTTATTCCACCTGATCGCACAGGTGACTCTTTCTTTCTCTTTCTGACACACACACAAGCAACAGTTTTAGTGCTGCCTGACATTTCATCTATTCATCATAAAACTAAAATGCAATCAACCAAAAACTGTTCATTTTACAAGGTCCGCTGTAAAAACAGCGTCAAGTGCCCAAACAAACATTTTTTGCGCATGCGAAGGATTTTACACAGATATTAGAAATATAGATATAAAGTACATAAATTAATGTAGCCTAATTGTTTGCAGTTACAAGGTTAACGTGTGTTTTTGGAGTAAGATCAAGTTCTCTTTCATGAGATTACTTCCTCTTTTGGCCGGGTTTCGTTTGTCCGTGTCATAAACTCTAGGGGTGAGGCTTCTAAACCGGGTTGTTTTTAGGGGCATGATATTTAAACAATTATTTTCTGCCGCCATATTTATTAACGCGTGATCATTCGTATGATGAGATTTGTAGCATACAAATGTTTCATGAATCACACATAAACTTGATTAAGTTGATTTGTGCGCATGGATTTATGCTCGTTTCTACATTAGATTCATAAATGAGGCCCACTGACTGTCTGATCTGTGTACACTGCACAAAAAATTTAGACTGCTGGCTGTAATCAACAGTTTCAATCTGATAATCCACTCAAAAAGACTCACAGTAGATTATTTTCTTCCCCACGCTGGTCTATTTTTGTAGCATATATATATATATATATATATACACACATATACACACAAACATATACATACACTCACAGTCTTGCACTCTTCCTGTCTAAATGGCTGGCCAGAAATAACAGCAATAAGGACCTGGCACTATGCTGCAAGTCACACGTCTGCCTAGATGAAACTATTTGACCTCTATCATATGACAACTGGGAAAGGAAATCCTTAACAACTTTCACTTAAATTGCTGTGTAAAAAACTGAGTTCAAAAGCTAATCATCTAGCACTGATTGAAGTCATCAATCAAACAAGTCCTAGAGATTCCTGTAGACAGAAGCTGATGCAAAAGGCATTTTCTGCTTCTCACCAGCAGTCACAGCATGTCCAGAGGAGAGGTCTCCGTTGAAGCCGTTCTCTTTGGCGTATGAGGCCGCAGAACCAGCGTGGGCACCGCCAGGCTGGCAAGTCCTGTAGGTAGAAGAGAAGCCGTTCTCTCCATGCCCACCTAGGGAGGATGAGCCTTGGGCTCCCGGAGATGACCACTGGGGGCCACTGTCCTCAGGCTGCCGACCGTCTGCCATCTGAACCAGAGGGGAAGGGGTCACTCCTTACTCCTGAAACAGCGGCAAAAATGCTTGATGTAAATACGTTGACTGAACAGAATGCCACTGAATATTTAACTTCAATCAACATTCATCATCTACTCATCTACATGCAAAAGTGTCAGAGAATAAAGGTATATTTAGAAAATATGAGATTTATACTAACTAAACACTGCACCATACATGATGTATATATCAGAATGCAGTGTACAAAATATATTATTAAAGATAGACAAAGTTATAGTACATTATTACCAGATCACACCACAATTTATTATTTAGCAAATTATATATAGTAACTTATAGTAACTATACATAGACGTTTTTAAAAGAAATTAATACTTATAATACCTATAGTTAACAAAGAAAGCCTTAATTTGACCAAAATTGACAGTATATTTAAAAAAGTTATTTGTACTGTTACAAAATGTTTTGGTTTAAAAATAAACATTGTAATTCTGACCTTTATTTCATCATTTATTTCATTTCATTTATTTCATTGATTATAATAAGAAATGTTTCTTGGGCACCAAAGCAGCTTATTAGAATAATTTCTGAAGGATCATGTGACACTGAAGACTGAAGAAATGGCTGCTGAAAATTCAGTTTTGCCATCACAGGAAAAATTAAAATTTTAAAATACATTAAATAGAAGACAGTTGTTTTAATCTGTAATAATATATCACAATATTACAATTTTTGACCATTAAAATATATCTTTATTGAGCAAGAGATTAAAAAAGAAAACTTACCAACCCCAACCCTTTTAACAGCCTATGTAATAATCATTAACACTTGTGTAATGTAATACTATAATTATATTTTATATTATATTATATTATATATATTATTAAGTATATGCAATCTGTGCAAAAAAAAAAGGTTTAGCAAAATTTTAGCAGTTCTACCAAAAACTTAAAAAAATTAAATAATAGAGACATGCTGTTATTCGTTTTCCTTATAACCTGGACTGCTATGCCACCACTTGAATTTTTCCATGCCAGTACATTAGATTGGTATAATCAATTTCCAATTAACCTGTCCCTAAACAACACATTAAAAAACTATAAACTTTACACGTCAGTCCCTTTTTTCCTATAGGGGTGATTGCTAAGCTGCAAACAGGACCAGACAACATTGTGCCAGATATGATTTGCACTACACTGAAAAAACACACTCTGACAGCAGATTCTTTGAAAAAGGACAGCAGCGTGTCAGCGTGAAGTGCACTTTCTTCACATCTTCCTCACCTGTCACAACATATATGAAAAATGAGGGTGAGGGACGGAAGAGCAGGCTGTATTTTGATGATACACTTGACAGAACATGTGTTTCCACTGAATTTGGTGGGTTATAGCAAATGTCACCAACTCCTGTCGGTTATGTAAGGTACATGGGCAATGAGGATACAATGTATGCCACGACAAGGGCATTTACCCTCCATAAATAAGAAGGAAAGAATGAGAAAAAGAGGGCGAAACAGGCTACTCTAGTGCCAGCAATTAAAGCTGAAGTTTTAAAGTGCAGCAGTAGCTTGTAAATCTTAATTTGTAGTGTCTGTTCGTGTCCGAACTCTGCCCTCAAGGCCGCATTAACCACAGGGCTAGGCGGGGCTGAAGCCCCAGGCCTGAGCAAGGAGGGGGCCCGTGATTGGCTGTGGGGTAGATTAACTGGCGCGCCGATGCAGCCGATCGTCAAAGCCATCACGCCCTATTTAGTTGAGCTTTCCGTAAATTCCATGCTATATTATTTGAGATTTAAGCGTACAGTCTCAGTTTGATTTACCAATCAAATGCATTTATTATTATATTTTATATTTGACTTTTGAACAATATGTGCATGACACATATCTATCAGTTGATCGCTACCCAGTATGCCGGGGCGGACTTAACCAATAAGCGAGGTAAGCGGCCGCTTAGGGCCCCAAACATACTTGGCAAATGTTCACTCACCACTCAAAATGCCGACCTTTTGTTAGGTGCTGAGTTCTGCAAGCTGACGAATCATCTCATTATAACAACGTGTAGGTAAATGCGACGTAAATTAGAATGTCATTGTGCGGAGGGCTTATTAACGAAACGCTGTGAGATCAAAATGAATTGGAGTGACAGCTTTTAGTAATAGATGAAGTGCAGACAGATGCAGTATGACTGTCACAGAACAAATATATTACCTCAGAGAAGAAAGTATCATGTTTTGTGTCTTGCTTTTATTTGTCTTGATGTTTCAAAATGACTGGCTTGTGTTTTCCTATGCTCGCTGGCACAAACTGCCGCGCAGTATTACTATATAACGAATGACTGGAGATTCTCGCTTAATAATTAACATGAATAAACATTTGAATGCATATTTAAAATAAAATAAAATACAAACGAATGTCTCATGAAATCGATCAATTAGAGTTTCAAAAACATCTAAGCCTTTATTGCTGTTCTTCGTGGAAAGAATGACTGGTTGGATGCCACAGACTTTGTTTTCGGAGTATACAGTAAGTGTAATTTTCACAATATAACATAATTTGAATATTCTAAAATTCTTAAAATAGTATGACATTAGTTCAGCATTACACAAAAAAAAAGCTTAAATCTAAAAACATTTAATAAAGTGAGTGCGCACAAATAAAACTATTTGCAGTTCCTCTTCGCACTCTTTCCTTTATTAGGGCGTTTTAATTTTCCACTCTTATTTAAAAAATAAATAAAAATGCAAGTGATCACACTAGCGCCTTCATTAAGCGCACTACAGCTCCCACACTTTGCACAAACGATTGGATATTTGTCACACATGTGTCTTAATTTTTTTAAATCTATATTGTGAAATGCATGACGTTTTTATGTGTCAAATTGTGTTTATTTGAGAAGGCTAAACTGTCTTGCGCTGGCCACTTGGTATTTAAAAAACAAACAAACAAACGAAAAAACAAACTTGAATTTAACAAACATAAAATGTTCCAATCATGCTGTAGCAAGTCATATCCCCAGGGCCCAGTGCAGTCTTAATGCGGCCCTGTCTGCCCTCTATCTCTCGCCCACTCTCTCTCTTTCAGTTTTGCCCTGAAGTGGATTTTCAGATGACTTTGGGCCACCAGAGATGTTCATGATATCTTAATTGCTCAGTGGGGTTGTTGAGTGTGTGCTGGTGGAGGGGAGTCTGTCTGCACTGCTAATGGAGGCTTTGATCAGCCACGACTCATTCCTTCTCTCTGACTGACAGTAACCCCTCGAGGAAGGACGCCTTCCTTCCCTCTCGCTCCCTCTCAATCTCAATCCCTCACTCTGTGTTACTAAGGTTCTTTCTCGGGGGATTATTGCAACCGGTTGATTATAGGAAAAGTTTCTGCCTGATCTCCAGTAACTCCAAAGCAAACCCCTATGATTCCTGGTGGGAGGAAAAGGCTATGTAATCCAAAATTAGGTATTATGTTGCTTTAATTTAGTGATGTTGCTAAGGCAAGCATCACTTTGCTCGTATATAGGGTTACATAGGGATTTGGACGAATCGCCAAACCCTAAGTATTGCATTTCAGCATGTAAAATGAAATAAAATCATGTGGTTTGATGAGGTGGGGTGTGATATTACTAAGTAGACCACAAATTGGGCAAAAGAACCCACAGACTTACACTGAAGCCATATTAAGTTACAAGAATATAAATATTCTATTATATATATATATATATATATATAAACACATACAAATATAAAAATAAAGAAAAAAATACCAAAATAAAATATTTTTTTAATGAAATGTAAAATTTTAGCTGTTTACCTAATTCTGATTGTAATGGTGTTTACCTTTTGACCTTTTTTACTTAGAATGGATCTTATGTGTTGCATTCAATCAAAACAGCACCTTTATTTATGGAATTTAAGATATACAGATGTTCTAAATGTACAATAATGTTGCAGATTAGTGACATTAAGTCTCAGATGCAAGACATTTATCTTAATTTAACTTGTAAAGTCAGCTGCAATGGCCAGGGGCTATGCCAAAGACTCACACGTGTGACTCATCCATATCTTCACTGTCATATATGCTAAATTTTTAATCGTCTGACAGCAAACTTATCTGCTGAAGGCCAGATACACTGAGATTACAGACTGATAGCTTGCTGGATATCAGTGGTGCCGCAGTCATGACAGAACCCCGCTGAGATCTTGATTAACTGGGGAATCGTGGGAAAGCATTAAACCTACCACTAAAAATTCAATCTAATGCAGCACTCCCACTGGCACTCTATACCAAAAGTGTTTCAAATATGTGGAGTTGAAAACTGTTTCACAAAGTTAGAAGAAATATGAAAAGAAAGTCCTGAATGTTTAAAAACTGTAAAACATGACACCAGCCAAAAAAAAAACATGCAACATGCATTGAGGAGATAACTTTTTAAACAGGCAAGTTGCACTAGGAAAATAAATAAATAGTACATTAAATTAAAGCTCATTTAATTAGCATTAGTAACTGCATTGTTATTTATACTAAATTAAATGTTAAAATGTATTAGCACTTATAGAAATGAACATTAATATTAGTAAATGCTATCAATGTGTTGGTCTTGTCAGTTTATGAAAAATTAACCTTACTGTAAAGCATTAATGATTAATGATAACAAAATGACAGATAAATAGATAGACTACTGTTGTCGTTGATAGATGAATGAATGAATGAATGCGTGCCTTTAACTCTATTATTTGTCTTTACTCCCACTGGTAGTTACCAAATCATTTGCATAAAATCAACATTTCTCAATTATTTTCCATCACTGGACACACCCACATCATATTGCCAGTGGCCACTGCTGGTCATGTCTATCTCATATCACCAAATCACACTAAAAATAAATGACTATGTCGATGCAAATCACTTTATCTGTGAAAGTGTCTCCAAAGTGACAGGGACAAGGACATTCATAACAGCTGAAGACCTCTGCTTCAGAGACTTGAGTTATTTATTGCAGACTGACAAGGACTCTTATTTTATTTGGCAATGTCGGATTCAGAGAAAGCACTCCTCATAGAAAAAAAACTGTAAACAGGTCAGCTCAATGTCACTCTCTCTTTCTCTCTCACCTCACAGTCTGTACATGATCAAGGTCACTTTATACTAGCGTCAATCCTTTAGGTACACTGGCACGCTCACAAATACACAATTTTGTCCATCTCACTGCAACCAGGCATAAACTGAGCACATGCACAGTGCCAGCATCAGTGAAATATTTATCTGAAAAACAGCACACTCTGGTGGACAGAAGTGGTGGTGACACTCAAAAAGCTTGAGGGGGTTTGAATAGACACTGAAGCGACAGCAGGTGTGGTACACTGGGCATGGTCCCAAGTCTAAGAGCCAGGCTTCTGATGATCTTGATCTAGAGAACGTATGCTGGGCACTGTGAAAGTACCAGGCGTGAGGCCAGCCAACGAATCTGACCTACCAGCAAAGATGCAGAAGGCAGGTCCAGAGTACTGCTCCCCAAACAACTGTGATGACTTACTGAAGCCAAAGACTAGGAGCAAATGGACCACTTGTAGAAAATGAATGGGAGAAACCTTGAAACACAGCATAACATTTACATCTATGCATTTAGCAGATGTCTTTTTTTTATCCAAATCAACTTCCAATAGACACAATAATATTCACAGGACACAGTGCTAGGTCTATTATAAAGTTGAATTACGAAACAAATAAAGTTGAGGAAATATGATAGAAGAAAGAAAGGATGTGCTGCCTTGGATGGTCCAGAATTCTCAAGAAAACTACATTTTTGGGAGAATCATAAATTTTTGTTGGTTACATAACATTTTTTTTTTTAAATAATCTGTTGGGTTTTTGTCGAGGGGCAAAGGGACCATGCCTACTTTTGGGTTGGCTTATAAGCACATAATCACTGCTGCATTCTATTGGCAGGACTGATCTGAAATGATTTCAGCTTTAAAAGCAAAAAACGTAATACTTTAGTCCGATTTCATTACCAATTTGATGTTTAGCCAACAGTTTTGGAGAGATTTTAGCTGTTCCCCATACAAACAGCTATACTTCTATAACCACTGCCTAGACAAAAAGCAGCTGCCCTAGGCATTTCCAAGATGCCCACAATTGAACAGATTTATGTTAAAAGTGATTTTGCCAATGCTAACAAAAATTAACATGCCTCAAACAATTAAGCTGCATCTGATTCCACAATTCAGATCAAACTAAAGCCATATGCCATTTGTTTATTCTCCACAAATCCATTATAAATCCACATAAAAACTGAGCTGGAATTGAAAAAACACCATCACAAGCATCTGTTTATAACTCTCTGTGTGTTTGAATTTACTCTCAGCTGTCGCAGCACTGCAGGGCCACTTCCTGTACATGCAAAAAGAGATGGATGGATGGCTGATGAAGTGGACGTCTATGGAAAGACAGCCACATCACATTCTCCGTTCTCGGCCGGCCGTGCTAATGCGTGGAAATGAATTTCTGCAGAAACTAGGTTGATCATCACGCATCCCCCGGTGCAAGCTTTGTGTTGCATTCTGGGAAATAAGCACCACAGGAAGGCAACCTGCCTGCTGGACCCCAGCACAGAGATTAAGTCAAAAACAGAACAAGCTGTTACACTGTCCTCAGACAACCCCCAAACCAAGTGTTACTTCTAAAATAACTTTTTGACTGTTGCGCCACTCTAAAAATGCTTTTTAGCAACTGTGTGTAAATTAAATCGAGTACTGTACCAAGTACCTATACAGGGTCAAATTTGATTCTTGAGCATTCTTAAAAAAAAAAAAAAAAAACAGTGAATAAATCTGAACCTAGAAATCTTGTATCATCCACTGATGCAGTTGTCACAGTAAATAAAGAGAAGCCCAACTTGTAGCTGATAATCTGCCTGTAGCTGGTGCCATGCCAAAATTGAACCCCTTGCCCCCATGCAGTCCCAGCAGTGATTGGTGGACGAAGTGTGGCGCTTAGTAGCACGCTCTAATTGGCTGAGAGAGGATGGCAGGCGGACGAGCCATTTCTTTCAACCCAGATGGAAGTGACAGCTCTGACCTTCTTTTTCCCCCAGAAAGGGAAGCAGGAAAAAAAATCTCAAACTCTCCCTGGGTGAACCAGAGCCAGTTGGCAGACATCTACGCCCCTGGCACTCTCACGTCCCTGAGCAGACAGTGTGATATGTGCACCCTATCCAAACCCTGCAACCTTTAGGGGTGTTTGTGAAGCTGTGAAGTCAAAGCCCCGAACTGTTTTGGTAGGGATTTTGTTCATGCTGTCAGAACTCCCTACTGGGGATGGCATTAAATTGCCCCAGAAGAAGATGAACATTTGCATTGACATTCAAAGACTTTAACTTTTCTATTCTGAAAGTTCAAAATAACTCATGATAGATCCCAAATTTGAATAGGCGCACCACCGCGGCTGGGATTAATCCTTGGAATGTGGCATGTACTGACAGTAAACACTATTTGAATAAACGAAAAAAGCAATTGCGTCTGGATGAACATTAAATCCGAACCCACACGACAGTAGAAATCCTCACTTAAACCCTTGTTTAAACCCTTTTGTACACCATTTCAAAGCTATTCAAGTGCATGACAAATATGCAAGCAAAAATATGCAGCAGAATTCATATGGAAATGTATGAAATCAATATGGAAATGCACATAGGGTGCTTTCACTAATTCTTACAATCTTAAAAATGAAGGTTCTTTACTGGTGTTGGTGGTTCCATGAAGAATTTTAACATCCATTGCTTAAAAAGTTCCGTAATAATAAAAATAACTCTTCAGAATATAGGAATGTTCTGTACACACTGGAACACACTTCATGACTTATGCAAAGATAGTCAGAGCCAGTCTTTTGGACAGTTCATAATTCACAGACAATCACAAAGTGTATGATACAGACTCATATTTTTTAGCTTCAGACTTGCTTCTAATAAGTTAGAGGATATCAATCATGCTTGATACTGTACTTTGAGCTGATTGTAGAACACATATTGTTTTCATTTGTCATGTGTCTCCTTCCAATGAGTCACACAGAAGTTGTTTTCAGCATGATTTGAAAAGTCTGTTTATGTGTGATCTTCATTCATTTAGTGTGTGATGCCCAGTTTTCTCTGCAACCATTTACAAAATCATGTACTACGCCTAGTGTTTTAAAATATTTTTGATTTGAAAAGATGTATTTCAGAATTAAGAAAAAGTGTTCTTTTTTAAGAACTATTAATTGAAAGATTTGTTGAAAAACTAAAAAGTGTTCATATATCACCGCAATCTCCCCTTTTTAGAACCTTTTACTAAAAAAAAAAAAAAACCTTTACAAAAGTTATCTTCAGGGTTACAATATTTCTCCCTGGGAGAGGACAGTACTCTTCAATGTTACTAATATGTGCCCCTAAAAGGATTGTTTACCCAAAAATAAACCATTGTGTCATTTCAAACCATTTTTGTAAAACAGAAGAAAGTACGCTGCATACGTCAATATAATTAAAGTCAATAGGGTCAAAAACCCAAATTATCAGATTGTATGCAAAAAAAAAGGTGAACAAATGATGACAGAATTTACATTTCTGAGTGAACTGTCCCTCCAAAAACTAATTGATATTAACATCCATCCTTTAGAAGTACTGTAGATAAGGTACAAAGTGCAGGGTGATGTAAGTGCAGCACCTTAAAAGTTATATATTTTTTGCACATTACCAATGCAAAAACTCAAACTGTCAGCCAGATTGCATGCATTGCCACTAAGGTGTGGGTTTGTGCCAAATTCCAAATCAAGTGGTAAAAAAAAAAACATTCAGCTTGCCAAGACAAGCACTGAAGAACTTCTACACGCAGGATGTAATATACATCAAGAGTATGCTGGCAGTTGCTGCTAACTGCAGGTTAAATAGGTACTATCCTTCATTCCTTCCCCCACTCTTCCTCTCTCCATACAGATACCTGGCTCACTCCACTGCAGCTGCATTGCAGAGCTCTCAGCTCACACATACACACTCCAACAGGAAGACAGAACAGCAACTGGACTGTGTTAGATGTGGACTGAGAACTGTCCTCGGGTGTTACTGCACAGTGTTGCAAATCGAGGACATTGATACAGGTTTTTATGGGTCTTTTTATTTGCTACAGAAAGAGGTGAACATAAACCTGTGGGTTTTATTTCTATAAAGAGGCTGTCTGTCAGTCTAAGCGGAGCAGGCAGCATAAAGAGCGATACATCATGTTCCATAGAAACACAGCTGAAGTACCGTTTGCTCTTGAATTATTTACTCAAGACTGTCACAGTATCTGTGAGAAATTCAATCTACCAAACTGGGCATTCAATCCCTTGTCAAACATTTCTTGTGTTTCTACACTGTGTTGAGAAGGCTTACCCACAGTGTCAGTGTCATTTTAGGGCCAGGTTTTTGGAAGATTTATACATCTGTATCTTTTCTCAAAGACTATCTAGTAAATCATCAAAAAAAATTATATATATATTTTTTTTTTGTTTGTTTGTTTGTTTTTTTTGATCCACTTCAAATGTTGACTATTGTATGTATGTATTGTACACAAACTCCATTTCTTAAACTTGTTTTGCTTTTTGTTTGTTTCAGCTGATGTTATCTAGAATTCAGGTGGGAAAGACTATTAACCAATAGCCTATCAGCATTTTTGGCACTATTTTAGAATATTGTTGTAGGTACACTCTCAGAAATAAAGGTACAAAAGCTGTCACTGGGGTGGTACCTTTTTTAAACGGTACATGTTTGCACCTAAAGGGTCTATTTTGGTACCATAAAGGTACATATTAGTATTTAAAGTGTACATATTTGAACTTAATAGGCACAAAAGTGTACCTTTTGAACAGGTACCGCCCCAGTGACAGCTTTTATACCTTTATTTCTGAGAGTGTACAGTATTGGACCTATTCTTAGATCTTGACATAGCACACTATTTTTATGCTGGTTAATGTAAATAGTGTAAGTTGCATCAACAACAGCAAAAAGTCAAATTGACAAAGAGATAAAAAAGTCCTACTGAGATATACCGTATCTAGATGCTTTCAATTAAACATTTTATGTATCACCTTCTGTCGCTGTTTCGGGACTTTCACAACCCACTGTAAACTACATTCGGGTCTGGCTAAATTTTGATAAGGAAATCCCCCTTTTTACAATCCAATCAACTCCTAATAGATAAAATTAAGACCTGTCCTACATATGTAATCCTTATTTCCACTTGGAAACACGTCACATTACAGAAGTGAAAATGGGTTCTGAATATCATTTCATGTCTACCTTAAGGATGGGATAACCAAACAACTAAAATCCTTTTTAATCTTAAAGTCCTATTTCCAGTGCATTGTAGAATTTTAGGTTTTTAGCAGATGTTTAAAGATCCATTATTATTCTTTGAATGCTTTAAGATAATTCGATTATTCTATTCCGTCGCGACTCTGTGGTCGCACAAAAACATTTCACTGCATATTGTACCTGTATGATTGTGTATGTGGCAATAAATTCGATTCTGATTCTGATTCTGATTCTATTAGAATCCTGCACATTCCCTTTGGATTTTTTGAAAAGAGAAAAATGTATAACTCACGTACGACTCCTCACAAGAGAGTGACAAGTGCCTTTTTGTGTCTCAATTATTTTGTTTTCCCTCTGGCTTTCCTCTAGTTTTAAAATGCAAAAATTATTATTGTTTGCTGCGGGAGCTCGAGTTGTTTAAAAAATTTAAAGTGGGATTATTCGAATCTGCAATACGAATGATTCTGCTATAGCATCTTACACATGCAATTAAAGCCTGCGGGCTAGATTACACATCTGCTGTAAAACCTGTTAAAAACAAGCTTGCATAAGTGTAGTCGTGACACTATGCACTGCTCCGCACTGCCTACGGTCTTGATATGGATGCTAGTGCAGCGGCGAGGGTTATACACTAGCAAAAACCGAGAAAGGAAGAAAGAGTTATTAAATTATGTTGTGTTTAGATGCCAAATTAGTTTCAAATCTTCATTCACACAGCATGATACAATCGCTGGAATATCCTCTAATGTGTGACTCATGGCTGACTCATAAAACTGATGGTTTAATCCAAAATATTACAAGATTAGCCTTTTGTTAATCTTTTTTTTATTGCTGAAGATTAGTCACATGCATTTCATAAGTGAGCACGCACATATACCAACATGTAAATACTCAGACATCATGTGCAAACATCAAAAATCAACAGCTGCACAGGTCAACTGAGGGAGAGCAAAAAATTACAGGAATCTTATCTCTTTCACATGTGGGTGTTCATACATGTGAACATCGACCCGCCATGCCACGTCCTACCCATCAACACAAACGTGTAAACATTCATTAGACCGATCGGAAGAGCCTTCGCCTTTTTCCATCTCTGAGGGCCCGACGTGCATTCAAAAGCAGGGAGAGGAAGGCTAATGAAAAGCCCTTCTGCTGCAGCTTTGCTTGAAAACAGAAGCAGAGAGAAAAGCAAAGCACTGCTTATTAACTGGCTTTTGTTTTGGTATTTCGCGGGTGTGCGTCACGCTCATCAGCAGCTTGAAGGGCTCTCTGCCTCCCGCTCAACCCACTCACAGCTCCTGTGTAGAGACTTAAAACATTCTCTCCACCTCAATCTGCTACTGAAACTACAACAGAAACGGTATTACATTTCAGTGTTACAAGGTTTTGGATGTAGATCTGAGGCAGTTTCATGAACCCAGACTTTTGATAATCATAGTCTGCTCCATATTGCAGCTGGCCACTTGAAATAATATTCCAGGTTCGGTACAATCGACAGCATTTGTGGTATCAAAAAAAAAAACACTCATGCCCAGTGAGGAAATTAAATGTCAGTGAATAGGGCCCATAGTCATAGTATTGTACATTACAAATTTGAAGCTTTATAATTTTTTTTTTAATTTTTTTTAAAGTGGTTTTAGGGTTTTTGAGGTTGGCAACTGTCATGGCAATTAAGTTTAGCTTTACAAGAAAACGGTTATATTCATGCTGTTTATATCTTGAGGCTATGCTGTTATTATTAATAAACTAAAACTATTAAATATTGTTTTTCAAATATTTTTTAAAAAAATGGAAATGGAGTCTTAAAGAAATTAAATGTTAACTTTAAAATTACTAAAACTGAAACAAAAATAAAAGAAAGCTGAGCAAATATTAAACAAATAATAATAATAATAATAATAACTGAAAATATAAAAGTAAAAGCTAATTTAAAATATGAATAAATCGTTTTATGGTATATAAATAATACCAAAAAGAACACTGAATTTTTTTAATTCCATTGTAAACGTTTCACTGTAACCCAGCTTTTTTTTGTTTGTTTTTTTTGCCTTTTGGGGTAATGTTGCCAACAATCCCCTGCCAAGATGTCCATCAAGTAGACTAACTTAAAGGGAATTACTAATTATAAAGGTCTTACTGCCTAAAACGGAGGCAAACTGGGATGAATCAAAGAGCAGAGGTGCTTCATATGACATGTTATGCCACATGTTAATGTAATAGGAACCATAATAGGATCATACTAGAGATGTGCTGCAGGGTTTGGCTGGTACCTGTGTAGGTAGTGGTACTCCAGTGACAATTGGTGGCGTATTTAGTAGGCAGCTTCAGAGCCCCGAAGTCTCTCAGTGGGAAAAGCACCTGCACAGATCAGATAAAAAACACTCCTGTTAGCTTCCAAATATATACATAATCATTAAAGCTGTTACTGATGAAGAAACTATCTATATAAATGCGTGAGGAAGAACACATGGGAGTATGTGTTACTAACACACAGAATGAGCTCATTAGCTCTTTAATGAGATCACAACCTAGGCAATCAGCATACAACTGTGAATGACACACGCACACACACCTGGACAAACCCAAGAGGCAGGCTTTCACTACAGCACACACATTACTGGCACACCTATAGAATACAAAAAAACATAATTCTCTTGCTTTGCCTGCACAGTCAGTATGTCAATCAAAGGCATGTTACTAAAATGAATGCGTATCATGCTTGAATTTTCAGTTTCAGTTTTCATTGTCACGTGATGCTTCCATGCTACTTTTCTGCTTAAGAAACCTTTTTTTTATTTTCAGTGTTGAAAACAACTGTACTGCTTTGTAAAACACAAATTAATAGTTAATACAAATACAAATTTGTATTTACCCAACATCTGTTATTTTACCTAATATTCAAAATCAGTTACATTTATATTTCTATCATAACAACTCTCTGAAGGTTTAGTGTGATAATGCTGTAAGCATGTAACATAACACCCATATATAGGATACATGAATCACCCTGCAGCAAATCTATGGAGGTGGAGCTGGGGAAGGTGGAGGGTTTCTAAAGCGAACTGCAACTGCTAAAGCAGGCACTAGCTAAGTATTTGAATGTTGAGCAGAGAACCAATCAGCTGTGCAATGTGGTACTGTTGTAATTATTTCAGATTGAGCTAGACATATCGGACTGTGCCATCTAGAGTTTCATGACTGAACTTTGGACTTAAAATGTTGCCTTAGTAGAAAGTTGTCTTTACAGAACATAAACAGTTCAATAGATTTTGAAACAGCATTTATCTCCTTCACACACTCCGTGGCCATAAAGAAAGCCTGACATAGATCAGTGCATCATTCTGTAAGCCATTCATGAGCATACACAAGTCTCTGATGGAGGCACAAGAGAACATCTCCACAGGCCTGAACTAAATAAAGAGCTCCAGCTATCAGCGTATGACAGCAGCTCTGACACAAGAGTCACCTCTGCTTAACTGCATTCACAGCCACTTCAACATGTCTTTATTATGGAGCATAATGTACTTATGACTGCAGCTTTGGTTCCAGATAAACCTGTACAACTCCATATTCCCATTGGTTTTTAAGACTGTTTGTGTGATTGATAAGAGTGTCTAGAGTAATAACTAGCCTAGAAAAGCTTAAAGAGAAGACATGGATATACTAACCTGTGTACTGTTGACCATTTACCCTATAAAACAGCACTTCAGTGGTGCAGTGATGCATCAGGCTAAGGTTGCATGGATTTTATGAACGATACATTTTTAGGTATTATGCATGGACTTTTTTGGTCAAAAGTTTTACGTTGAAACACTGTAATAATGGATTTCTTTCTTAAAAGCACATACAGTGGGTACGGAAAGTATTCAGACCCCCTTAATTTTTTCACTCTTTGTTATATTGCAGCCATTTGCTAAAATCA
>JAUMHE010000056.1:15752583-15764927 GCA_032359235.1 Enteromius mattozi | reverse complement strand
CCAAGATGCTTCAAAAAACCTACCTGAAAAACTATGGGCAAGTGTACCTCGGAACAGAAGCTGTTTTACCAAAAGCTTTACAGTATCAAACATAAAAAACAGTGTCAATGTCGCTTTCAGTCAGAATTACAACTTGTTACGTATAAAACAGCTAGAATATGCATAACGCAATGTTTTAAATAGTCACAACAGTTGAATAATCTATCAAACCTATTGATAAATCTGTGAAATAATCAACGATTATTCAAATAACTGTTCTAATAATCATTAGATTAATTAAAATAACTGTTTGTTGCAGCCTATCACAACCAATGAAGTTTGTGGTTTTGGTCGCCAAAATTGATGTTGTCTGTGTCTATGCAGAAAGACTTTTCATTTTTGGGTCAACTAACAGACATCCCACATGTGCTTTTACACGAGAGGACAGAGTGGATCTGCACCTCATCTGCGAAGAAACCACTGACAGTAGCTTCCCGACAGTTAAAACAAGGTACAGGATGTATACATAGCCATCCAAATTACACATGACTTCCTCCCATCCATGCGGCGGGTGCTGCTCTCCACAGGCGGCCCGCGCTTACCACATCTTCAGACCCAGCTGGGATATCATTTACACAGCAGCACCAGATGCTAAACCGCTAAAATTCATCACCTGCCTACAGCCATCCTCATTTAATATCACTTAGGCTATTCATTAAAAGTGATGTCTTTGGAGAAATAAGTGACTGCAGAACAATGCGAAGCCTTCCAGCATGATAATAACTGCAACGAGCAATGCGAAGTAATGAGATGTGTCCTCAGTTTATACCAATAATATCCAAGCAAAATAATACGATGCTGAGATCTTGTTCCTTTATTGTTTTTTTTTTTACAAACGGACATGTTGGGGTATTTGTTTTGGCCAGCTCAGCTGCTGACTAACCCTTTCCTAAATACTGAGCAAAGCGGGTTGTGCAAAGGCTCTTCTGCTCCAAGCAGTGGGTGGCTGGCAACCAGAACTGTTACCAGGGCAACACTCAGAGAGTCAGTCTCCATGGCGACAAATAACAGCATTAGGAAGACCTTCAAGCGAGCGGATGGAAACAAAAACCACCGGCAGTAGTTTCTCTTGGGCTCTGAATGTCCCTCAGATGACTCGCTTTGATGCTTTGCCTCTCCGAGGATGGATAAATATACTGTAGCAGCCATTGCTATTACACAAATCCTGTATATTAAATCTGTTTCGATTTCACAGTCCACAGTGATTTGTGAACTGCCTGCGTCTTATGGAAAGGGCATATCAGCCTTCGAGGGTTGTGTGCCATTCGGAATTCTATTGAGAATGGCTTTTGAATTCCAATTGAGTTGAGCTGAAACTAAGGCCCAGTTTTGACTAGTGCGTTTTTGGTTTTAAAATGCATAACTTTTGCTACGGTTATGCCTATCATGTACACTACTATGGCGTTTTCCACCCTTAAAATACTGAGACTTTTGAAAACGCTGCAGACACCGTTTTAGTTTGAAAACGCCAGGGTTGTGTTTCAGTGTAAACGGAGCAAAATGGAGACTTTGGAAAACGATGGAGTGGCTGCCAACATTCTCTCTGCGTATCCTTGATGACCATGTAAACAATAACATCATGCTCCTTATAGTACTCAGAGACACAGACATACGTCCGAAATCGCATACTTCCCTGTTATATAGTATGCGAAAAACAGTATGCGAGCAGTATGTCCGAATTTATAGCAATGCTATGAAAAACAGTAAAAAACAGCTCACAATCATGACACCACACCCCATTTTTATAGCTTAAAATAACTAGATTAAGGCAAACTTTTTAGAAAAACAAACACTTGAACATACATCAGCATGATAATAACTACCTACAATGACAGAAACTACCTTTGAAAAAAAATTATTTGAAGTGTAATTTAATTATTTAGTTTGTCTCACGTCCCATTAGGTTACATGGAAAGGGCGGGGTTTATGACCTATACTGCAGCCAGTCACCTGGGGGCGATCAAAGAAGCGATGGTTTCACTTTTCAAGACTTGTGCAGCACACCCGATCTCAACGGCTCTGTATCTATGCCCATAGGTATTTGTTAGTAGATTCCCTATTCGAACGATCTAAGGATGCAGACGCATCCGTGATTTAAATAATAGGGAATCTACCTTTTCATATCTATGGTTGTACGTGCATGAATGGTCATGTGACATGCGTTTTAGGTTATGTATGCAGACCCGTAGTGTAAACGGAGAATGTTTCTGAAACACAACGGAAACGCCAGTGTAAATGAGGATCGTTTTCAAACTAAAACACTGTTTTAAGACGAAAACACACAAGTGTAAATGGGGGCTAACTGTAAAACTGTGATTCAAATTTAAACAAAAAGTAGAATTGAAAAATGTATTCTTTTTAGTTGTATACATAAACTAGACAGTCTGGATGACTCGATGGTTGGAATTAGTTCATTTTTTAGTTCAACTAAAATTTCCTACCAATTTAATTTAAAATGATAAAATGATTTAATTAAAAAATATCTCATTCTTTAACAAAGGAATTAATTAAAAAGGAACTAATTCTTTGATTTCAAATTTTGCATTACCCTAAGACAAATTTTAATGTATCTTTTGAGGCCATCCCTTGATATTTGCATAGAAAACCAGAGTAATTTTTGTCTTTGGTTCCTGTGTGCCCATTTGTAAGGAACAGCATGGCACGTTCATTAAAGATTCACAATAGTATTACTGCTAATTACCTCTGTGGTACTTTGGTCTGAAGCAATTTTCATATCTGTGGTCGTTAATCACCTGCGTTCATATACCTCAAGAGATTCTGACCTCTCACTTCACACTGATGAAGACTACTTTCTATAGAGGTGATCATTATGAACTGTGTTAGAATGATCATTTTTAACATAGATTAGGACTATGAATAGAAAACAATTTAAAAACAACTATTTACGCTCTAACACAGTCTCAGGAGATAGGAAACAGGCCATTACCTGACACTTCCTTCTGGTAGCATGCACGAGCCAAACAGGTCACAGAGGCCACACTTCCCACTGACCCCAGGGCCAGTTTAATACACGTTCCACTGAGAGAGATCTATTCTTTCCAAGAGAAGGACTGTCTTTCATGGCAGTCAATCTCCAAAACCTCTGGGATGCACATGTCAATAACCACAGCCAGGAAACCAAGCAGAGCATGCAGCGGTGACTCCAGATGAACAATATATTTACCAGTGCAAAATGTAAATGGTCTAGTTTTCAGACCTTTCAAAGGATTTTATGCTTTAAAGCTTTAAAGCAGGATGTCCCACAGAAAGAGCACAATTGTTGGAAACCCCCACAAAAATGGGTTTAAAAAAGAGTGTGTTTATGTGTTTGGCTCTGTTAGTTTTAGTCACTCTCATGCTCTTTCAAAACATTTCTTTCTTCCATGGACCAAAAAATTATTATACCTGTGCTGATCTTTTTTACACTAGTTTTGGTCAAATACAGATATTTTGATTTTGGTTGGAACAGTAATTATTAATTGTTCTAATATTCAGCCAATAATCAATACCAATATACTATGCATCCCTAAGCTTTGGATGCATGAGCATAAGTAGCTTGCTAAGCGCACTAATTTGAGTAATGCAAACACAAATTAGTAATAAAATCGAAATAAATTTCTGATCATCCTCCATAACGTGGTGGTTATTTACACCTCATATTATATGTAAACATTTGTGTTACCACGGCAACAACTGACACATTGGAATTTGCATTCCGAAGAAATCCTTTTCAGCCCTGAAGTGGAAAACGAAACCAGAACAGCCGACTCGGATTGGCACGGAATGGAACGGTTCTGAGAACCGTTCGGCCCGATAGTGGAAAAGCGGCTACAGTCTGCAGTATGCTGTTGCTATATATCTGTTTGTTTGTCCAATTATAGACTGTTCCTCTGCAGATTTAATTTGAAAGCTTATCATGTAGTAGCATGAAAAGTAGTAAAGATTCCCTCATATATTTAAGCATCACATAAGATGAAACATTACAGACTCATCAAACCCATTCATAAGTAGATAGGAATGCAGATTATCTCTGAGGTAAACACAACTAATCTGTGCTTTTACTTCATTTCTTTAGGTCACTCCAGACCCATTTGTCTTTTCCAGGCCAGCTCTTTCTTTCTTTAGAGAGCCACAAAGAACCAACTCTCTGGGACATTTCATATTCCTGTCTTCTCTTTGTGGGGGTTTTAGATGTACGTAACCCACTGAGACCACACACCAGCTCTGACTGGTTCAAGTACTACTTTCCACAGAAACCACACAATCAAAGCTATGTGTGAGAAGAAACTACGGACAAGTTCAGATGGGAAACATATAACAAATACTTATAACAAACACGCCAGCATATACCGATCCATTTGATCCCGAATCAAGTTCATTTCAAAGACTTTTATGGCCTGTCAGCAGCTGTTAAAAATAGGACTTGGGAGAATGCAAACACGTTTTTCTCAGGACTTCTTATTCCTTCACCGATAGCTAGAGATGCTTCGAGAAACATATGCGCTTTTATTTTCAATAAAGTTATGTGAGAACAAAAACACTGCTAGTTTTTTTTTTTTTCTTTTTTGTCACTTCTCATTATGCTATTCTAGTACCAACATCAGGCGGTGAAAACATGAACAGAGCTCTGTATTGTTCCTCCAGACACACAGAAAGACAATAAAAGGACTTCTTGAAGCTTTCATTTTTATGTGAACAATCTCTTTACGTTCTTAACAAATTGGAGATGACAGTAAAAGATAACTGACTGATCATGATCAGTGACTTGTAATGGACTTTATGGACCTTTGAAGCTCAAAGCTTTGATTTGCTTGGATTGTTCCCAGTGCTGGATGGAGGATGACATATGATGTAGGTAGCTGGATCCTATAAACATGATGAGAAAATAAATACAATTTTTGGGACACAATTCATGTTTAATGTGGAAATGAGCACAGTGTATAAAAAGAGACATGCCATTTTTAATAACAGAATTCTCATGACTCAATGAGTCTGGACTGCAACATGGGAACTCCCTTGCTTAAAGCCTTTTTCGCTTTGTGATGTTTTTAAAAATAAACTTATACTTTCATTCAGCAAGAATGCACTAAATTGATCAAAAATGACACTAAATACATTTATAATGCTATGAAAGATTTCCATTACAAATAAATGTTGCTCTTTTGAACTCTATATCCATCAAAGTATCATTAAAAATTCATTCATTAAAAAAAAAAAAATTATTAAGCAGCACAACTGTTTCCCACACTGACAATACTTTTTCTAGCACTAAATCACTTGAGCACTTGAGACATTAAAAAACTTACCATCCTCAAACAGTAGTGAACAATAGTATATAATTTAATCCCTCCACAGATGTGATCTCAGCAGTGTAAATCGGTGTGGATCTTCAATTTTCAGAACGATCAGATTTATTTTTGCCTGATAGATGAAAGAATTATGCACAGAATGTTTTGTGTGAAGTATGGACTAAAGTTTTAGTTTATTCACTGATTTAAAGTGAGCTGTTAACTCAGAAACTGCTGAGAATGAATGATTGAGTCAGGAAGTCAATCTCTGATTTATGGAAAGGAAAGGAAAGGAAAGGACGTGACAAGTGGCCAGGTATAGTTTCCCATACCAGGAATTTGTGCTCTGCATTTAACCCATCCAAGTGAACACACACAGCAGTGAACGTGAACAACCACACACACACACCGTGAACACACACCCGGAGCAGTGTAATGAATGCAGTTTATGAATGAATCACTCAGTTTGATCTGTGAATCAAATCGACTGGTTCACAGAAAAGAACTGTTTTAAAAAACAAATTGTTCACTGATCCAGTTCAAAAGCTCCTAAATGAGCCCAGTCATAATAGTTCTCAGGTTAAAGGGTTAGTTCACCCAAAAATGAAAATTCTGTCATTAATGAATCATCCTAATGTCATTCCAAACCCATAAGACCTTCGTTCATTTTCGGAACATAAATTAAGATATTTTGGATGATATCAGAGAGCCATCTGACCATCCATAGACAGTAACACTAAATTACCTAGATCCAGAAACGTAGCAAAAACATTGGTAAAACAGTCCATGTGACATCATTGTATCAACTTCACTTTAGCGATGCTAGGAGAATACTTTTTTGCTCAAATAAAACAAAAATAACATCATTTACTCTTCTCCCGTGACTTACGTCTTCCGTCATTTTAGAGAGTATCTCAACATGCTGCATATGCAAGCTTTAGCGTACTTGATGTAATCAGCCTTGTTTACACCCGGGTGAAAGCATGCGCATGTGCGTAATCTTTTTATGCATACGCTTACACAGTAACGTTCTCTAAAATGGCAGAAGACTTAAGTCATAGGAGAAGAATGAATAGAGTATATGATGTTATTTTTGTTTTCTTTAAGCAAAAAAGTATTTTCGTAGCATCACAAAAGTGAAGTTGATCCACTGATGCCACATGGACTTTTTTACCGATGTTTTTACCATGTTTCTGGATCTGGATAATTTCAGTTGTATTGCTTTCTACAGAGGGACAGATGGCTCTCTGATATCATCACAAATATCTTAAATTGTGTTTTGAAGATGAACAAAGGTCTTATGGGTTTGGAACGACATGAGGGTGAGTAATTAATGAATTAAATAACCCTTTAACCACATAGATTTCAGTCTGTACCTTACCAAAACTGCTAAACTTTTCAAAATTGCTTCAGTAAGCAAAGTTTGTACAGACTATTTTAAGGCACTTACAAAAACATAATGACCAAACTATTGCTTTAACGTACCTAATTAAACACAAAAGACATGAGTAGTGCTTCATTACTCAGTTTATAATCTCAACATCAGCCTATCGTAGGTGCAATGAAGCTAAAAACATTTTAGAATGGAAGCTTGTGTAACTTGTTATTGACTAGCATTTGTGCGGCTAAATTATGGTCAAAAATTCTCTGCTGAAAATTCAGTCACGATTCACAGAAACCTTGAGCCACCTTGCGCTTGTGGCACGCTTGAGAGTGGTCCGCCCCCGACAGATGAGGGGAGAGTGATCTCACGGGCCTCTTTAACAATACACATTTACAGAGTGGCAGCCCACACACTGCTGCCTACACATGGGCGTCACATCTCCCCGCACAGCTTTGACACCCCTTCTGGCCACACTGTTTGGAGACGAAAAGACGTGTAGAATTCAGGGTAATGGCAAAATGAGTCACTGTGGTCGCTCTGTACCCCTCGGCTCCACCTACCTACCTGCACCTATTCACAGCCCACACAGTGGACGCAACACACATTAACGTCTTTCAGCCCACACATTCACCTCCAACACACACACACACTTGTTTTCAGCCCACACACTATCAGCTAGTTGCTCAAGGAACGTCCTACGCCTGCCATGGCTGCTCCTCAAATGTCTTGCAGTCGCTCAGATGTCTGTCGCAGTAAAAGCATTCCTTCATAAAAGAGAGGGGAAAGATTTCTAAATCGCTTTCTTTTTTTGCCTTTGAGTAACAATCACTATTGTGTGCATAATGAAGCTTTATGAGGAAGTGAGAAGTGTATTAGATGCTTCAAAAAGATAAAACAGCTTCTTCAATTATGCAGGGCACATTGGTACAAGTATATTGTTACTTGCTTTAGTGATGTGAAAGTCAAATTTTCAGTAGCTTTGAAAAATATATTTTTATTTCTGTATATATATTTGACACTGTCATCTTTAATTTTTATTTCATTTAATTTTATAGTCTCTTGTCACCCAGGCTTTATTTACTATTCACAAATTGTAAATACTCCCAAGTTCCCAAATCATAACAAACATTTTTGTATGTTTTATTTCAAATTAGTGCTTAAAATTGTTATTCACGTTTTGGCTTTTAAACCTTCCAGGAAACCCCACTGATTTATATTTTAAGTAAGCTGTTTTTGTGTTGAGATAAGTACTGATGCCACAGATGCTGTCAACAAAGCTGAACTCATACTAAATATTCATTTAAAAATTGGTTATTAAAAGTATCAAAACACCAGAATTTTACTCAGAAGCACACAAAACCTTAGCATGTCACAAGGCAATAAAACACAGCTTCATGAAATCGAGTGCCTGCTGCCACATAAAGGCGATTGGACAGCCATGTTAAAAGCAGCCCTTTGGCTATGTCTCATACTGCACAATTTAAACTCAATAGCAGATCTATATCACCACAAGTCATGCATTTCAACCGTATACTGCAGCTTTTGCCCTCTCTGCCCTTGCATTATAAATTTCTTTTATTCAGTCATTAATTTTTTTGAATTTATCCCATAATAGGTCTCAAAGCGCTCTTTATTTAAAGCATCCAAAGATCCAAACATCTGACGTTAGCTGCTTCTTCCAGCACTAGTACGACAACAGCCATAACGTGCCAATTTGTGGCGACTTTATATGCCAACAATAACAAGAGACCGCATTTCTTCTGAGACTGACTGTATTTTTTTAACTAAAGGATGAGTGGTTACTGTTGTTGATCCTAATAATGAACAATACGAGCTTGATTTTAATAGAAAGTAACTTGAAGGTTACATATAATGAAAACTAAAATGTCCATGTTTAGGTGTCATAATCGCATCCCTGGTAGATCTACTAACCCAGAGAAAGTGAAAAAGAACCACCCTGCAAAATGTTCACAACTCACAAGTTCACAATTTGTTAACACTATCAGCTAAGTTTAGGGTTGGGTTTGGTGTAGAATATATTTTCAACATGATTTATTTTAGTGACACTCCTTGAATACTGAATTATGAACCACCACAATTTAACACCTGAAGCAACGTAATCCAAACACAATATGTCCCTATATCAACGTAACAAATATGTGCCACTTTGCAGTTTTCACTTTGAAACTGCAGTGAAAGGTGCAGTGAGGTACGTAATAATGGTGCTGCAGAAATGTATTTAGAAGCATGTATTTCAAATGAGGCTGGGTTGTTTAAAACGCATGATTTTAGTGCAACAGGCATGATAATCAAAACCAAACAGATGTTTTTTGCCAGGGTATCTGAGGTACGAGCTGTAAAGGCACAGCCCTATTCTGGAAAAGGGGCCCGGGAAAAGAAGCTCATTTGCATTTAAAGATATATGCACGAAAACAAGGTTTTTCTGTTTTCACATAAAATAGGCATTTTCAAAATGATATTATAAATGATTCTTGGGGTATTTTGAGCTGAAACTTCACGGACATTTCTGTGGACACCTGAGACTAATATTACATACTGTAAAAAAGAGCAAAATAGACCTACTTTAAAAGTTGTAAATGAGCATTGGAAAACATCCCCAGCCCTAAAGGCGCAGCAACTAGCGCTAACAGAAAGACCGGTGCGGTACAGCTAGAATCACAATCACGTCTGCAAAATGAAACTTGACGGTTGTTAAAATCAAAGTCTCTGTGTTACAAATGAGTAGTTTCTCAGTGGGTCATCACTGTCAGTTATACTACCCCTTAACCCCATTTCACTTCAGCAGCAGGGATTCCCCAGCGGCCAATCTAGCACTTGAACCCAAAGTCCAGGCCATCTCCTGCGACCTAAATGTACTGCGATGCCTGGACCTCACTGGTTTACTTCCACATGGACACATCTTTGTAGAGGCTCCTTTGTGTGTTCCACAGTCTTCATTACTCTGGAGTCACATGGCTACTGTTTCCATGGCAATAGTGGCAGTGGTGACGCATACATTCAGACCGTTAGAGGTATGCGCTATTAACCAATGGCACTAATGCTTAAAGGGCTTCATTAAAAGAAGAAAAGTTCCTTCAAATTTCATTTAAAGTTTTGTGCTTTTCATGCCTCGTAGCTGTTGAGAGCATTTTGGTGAGCCGCTAAAAGATCTGACCAGCAGAACGGAAAGAATGTGTGTTCAAAGGAGGCTGATAATTAACAAACACAAAAAACTGGACTAGGTCATTTTAGCGCAAACAAAATGAAAGGAGTCAAACAGGAAGGAATCTTCAATCAACCGACTCATTGGTGAGAAAACGTAACCCAGCAATGTTATCAGACAAGCTTCATGCAGATCGCAGACAGCTTTATCAGCCGTTATCAATGCCCATTAGAGAATACAGAAGAATATTGTGTTCTATTCATGCACATTAGGCTCTGATACAATTATGTTGTTATTTTTATTATTAAATATTTTAGGAATTTAGATTTGTAAGTAACGTTTACTTGTATCTTCAGACAAAATCTAATTGGGTGTTTTTTAGGACACAATAGAGCGATATTCAAAAGTCAGGAACAGGAGATCAGACAATCTAACAGAAAATGTTCTATACATAATGTTTTTGCATTTTGTATATGTAGTTTATAGAGTATTTACATTTACATTTTAGTATGTTCATTCTATAGCGACACCTGTTCAAATGTTTGGACTCTGAGGCTATTTATTTGATCAAAAAGTACTGTAAAAATTGTTAAATATTTAATCTTAAAAACAACTTTTTTCTTTTATTATATTTTAAAATGTTTTTTATTCTTAATGTCATAACGGAGGCTCCCGTACCACCTCCTTCGGATCACCAGAGGGGACCTTCACCAGAGTACTAACTGGTATTCGGACTCCAATTCCCACAATGCCTCTTACCTGGGACTGAGCACACACCTGCACCTCATCACCACACCCACTTACTGATCAGTGATCACACACACACATAAAAGCCAGACCCAAATGCCATTCAGCGCAAAGTCTTGATTTGCCATGGCTGTCATTTCTGAGCGTTTCCCTAAAGTGAGTTTTGATCTTGTTACCGACCCTGGACTGTTTATTCACTTGCTGATTGTTTGCTGCCTGCCTCGACCTTGCCTTCTCCCTCTGAACTGTGATTGTTTTCTGCCTGCCCTGAACTTTGCCCGTGTACCTCTACCTTCTGGTTTGCCTCCATTGCACTGTTTTATGGTTTCTGACCCAGCCTATATGACTACTCTATTAAAGATGCTGCAAATGGATCCCTCTCTGCCTGGTCCTTCCTCACACTTATCATGTAAAAGCAAAAAAAATTTTAGATTACGAGGTTTGCTTGGTTATTAAGTGCATGTTATGCATGTTCTACTTGGCCACGTAGAAGCATCTGTGTCTGTGTACTGCCCATAGTATGTTTCTGGCCTCAGTATTGACTGGAGTGACAGCTCAGTTGGAGGTCTTGTGTGTAAGCGCCTTCCCAGTGAGGCTGAGCTACAGCAGCCAGATAAAGCTGTCTGGAGCCCAGACTGTGACAGGCTTAGCTTCTGCCTCACCCTGTTCTTCTGCTAGCACAAACCAACACCCACATACTGCTCCACAAACCACCAGCATCCACGGCAGAAAGAAGCCGAAACGGAGCTGAAAAAAAGAGAAGGGGAGGAATATGCTATATCTCAAGTTTCTTCACTTAGAAGTAACACTAGCATTCAAAAGGGATGTGTTTAACTGATCAAAAACTGACAGCAAAGACATTTACATTGTTACAAAAATTACAAAAATACATATAGTTTTTTAAATGCTGCTCTGTTCTTTCTGTTTACCAAAGAATCGTGAAAAAGTATCACGGTTTCAACAAAAATATTTAGCAACACAACACTGATATAGTGAATAAATAAAAATAATGGCTGATAAGCATTTAGCTTTGCCACCTCAGGAATAAAATACATTAAATGTATTAAAACATTAAACAGTTATTTAATTTGAAATAATATTTTGCAGTACTACTATTTTTACTGTATACTTGACTGCATCATTAACTCAAAAAATATGTAAATTTATACCATATAAATAGATAAAAATACCTTATACTTTAATAGAGTTAATAGTACACTAAAGTGTTAAATACTTTAATAACACTTGATATACTGTCATTTAAATAAAGTATTGGATACGGTTTCTTCAAAAAATATGTCCTTTTACAGTTTGATAAAATGTCACATAACATTACATTTTCAAAGATTAGCATAAAAATGTGACAAATAGAAAGTCATTTTCCCCTCGTTTGATAAGATTAATTTTTCTTACTTGTCATGCCTAAATGTCAACCATCCAAGTTTTTTTTCTAGGATGACAGTTATTTAATTTATTCAGAAGGTGACTTCTGAAGTCCCTATAAAAATTTTATCTGGAGCAGATCCTGGTCTGGGACACACACACACACATACACTGCATGACATAAGGCTTTGGCAGTGAAAGCGATCATTGAGGCTGCAGTTATGCAGGGAGGGGAGTGTCTGTTCATGGATTAGCTGTATGTCATAGATGAACAGAAATCATTTTTAAAGCTTGGGCTCCTAAACATTAGATCACTTGCACCCAAAGCAGTTATTGTGAA
>JAUMHE010000056.1:15736814-15751263 GCA_032359235.1 Enteromius mattozi | reverse complement strand
TCAATATGGGGTGCTGTATGTACATTAATGAGGAAAAAAATGAACTTAAATGATTTTAGCAAATGGCTGCAATATAAGTGAAAAGTTTAATGGGGTCTGAATACTTTCCGTACCCACTGTATTTAACATTAGATGATACCCTACCATATGTGTAATATTCCATTTTACCGTGAAACATTATGCAAGTGAGCCATTTGTAAGCGTTGTCAGTGTTGAGACAGTCATGAGATGAGTAATCGTAATCTGCCTGTGACTGGTCAAATTAAAGAAATACTCTTAATATACAGTTTTTTAATTTTATTTTCAGTGTTATTGTTTTATGATTGCGCAGTATTTAGGCTTACTATTCATCTCCAAATGTTATCTACAGTATGATGCTATTCAATGTGCTCATATGCCACGTTTGAGATTGTAAAAGCAGTTATTTTATAACTGGTTTTACAAACCAGTTTGTGTTATAATACACAAAGCTTCCGGTTTTCGAACGCAGAGCGTGAAAAAGGCCTATTATGTGATTTAAGTTAAAACACACGAATACTCAAATAATCTGTAAAAACTTCTTGTATTCGGAGCCATTATCATTTGGTTTGGGTGTAATCCTGTGTTTGCCTTTCTCATAAACACTATGTGCATGAATCAGTGGGCGGGGCTAAGCAGGTAGTGATGTAGAAGCAGGTGTTGATCTTCTTCTGTGGAGGCGGGGTTTAGCCACACTATTACACCAAAGAGTGGCACATTCTACAACCTGTTATTTTGGCAGTTTGGCATCCAGCTTTAAAGCTCCAGTTCATTATATTAAAAGTGGCAAAGATATTCCTCCAAAAATTAAAAGTTATATTACAAAAGATATACAGGTTTTGGAAAACTTGAATGTTTACAGAATGTTAATTTCTCTATCCTATTAAATGTACCTTTATCCGTCTTGAACCTGAACTTCCATAAACACAGCTTGTGACCATCCGTCTATTTTCATATTGATAAAACTGTAAATGTTGCACTTTAAAACACATTCAGGCCCACTGTCACATCAGCCAATCTCTGAATCGCTCACTACAGTTGCCCAGCTCAATACATCACTGAACTGTGTGAAACATGCACACACTAAAACACTCCCAGACGCACATTTATCTTTCAGGCAGATGAGCTTACAGAGAACATCTGCCTTTATGACAATAACACATTCATCATGCCCAAACTGAAACTGATATCCAACGCTGCAAGAAATGTTTTCCTTCAGAGGTCAGACATATAAAATGATTATAAACTGGGTGTGAAAGACCTTCATTGCTAACGCTGCCCTCCAGCCCTGGGGAAATTATAGGGATATATGGATCAGATGGGATGATGGTTCTCCTGCTGATAACCGGCCTCCTCCTCATCAGCTGCCTGCAGTGCAGGTTCAAGGTATAGAGAAAGATGCCGGTCCTTTGTTCTGTCCCATGCTTGTGGGGGAGGGTTACGGAGCAAGAAGGGCCCATGGGCGGCTCAGAGTCAAACAGTGGCAGACAGATTAGACCTCTAGACAGTTTAGGGAAATCCACAATGACAACTTCTAACTTGAGACACTCCCAGCAAAGCAGATATGTTTCCATCCAACGCACAAGGTCAACTCACATTTTCTGAATAATAAAAAATCAAACAAATTAATTGTAATGTAATGTATATATTAATAATTACTATTAATGTAAATATCAATAATAATAAAATAATATGAAATTACAAATTATGTTTTGTTAATATAAAACATATTATAATAACAGTGTTTTATGAATATAATAATAATAATATAAATACTCCAAATGCAACTCTTAATTACATATAAGTGCTTTCTTAAAATAAATAATATATTATATACAGATAATTGCCTATAAATAAAAAAAACTCATAATATAAATGAATATCCTTTTAATGCATTTAAATATAACTAATTTTTATTTGTCTTTGAACTAATATACAATTGTTTCTAAATCATTTGTTAAAATAATATATATCATTGTTGTTGCATACATCCCATTCATAACACAGTGACCAATACAAATGAAATTCAATTTAATTAAATTCCTTAAACTGAAAAAAAATCCAAACATGTAGGCTGAGGCAACACTCATTCTACATTTGTGGAATGTGCCTTATCTAGTGTAGATGCTTGCTGTAACTGGGTGTAGAGGTGACCTGCTTTTAGGGAATCCACCGGGAGAACAGTGAAATCATTGTTTTGGGGTTCAGAGCGCTGCAGCTCACTTTCCAGGAACAGTTCTCCAGTGAGAGACCATTGCTACCCTCTGCTCATTTACACAAGCCGAATGAACTTCCTGCTCTCACATACTGACTGTACCTGCTCGAAATTCATGTAAATTCATCTGTTACCAAAGGTCAAACTTTTCAAAGACACAATGAGTTTGTTAATCCTGGGAAGGTCATTTATTATATAAAACACCAAAGAACACTAAATACATATTTCCTTACTTCAAACGGTGTAACAGGAAGAGCTTTGCTTTTAATCTTATTTGCAGCAAGCAATCAAGGCAAATTAACCCAAATCCCCATGATTTCACCAACTTCGAGCTGTGCTAATGCACATTTAAACCACATGCCAACCACTGCCACAAAATCACTAGTATGGTGGCTGAAAGCTATGAGTTTTTATATCAACACTAGAGAACTGTTTGAGAGTGTCTGACATACATATACAAATAGAAATATATGTATCCTAACAGAATATTTCACATAAAATCATCCAAATCTGTCTTACTGTCAGATTTTCATATGCTTTTGTTGCTTCAAAAAAATGGTTTGTATGTAATGTGATTTACTTTGTAGCTAGTTGGTTTGGTTCATATGGAAGTCCGTTTCGCCACTGACTAAAAAAAATAAATAAATAAAAAGGTAATTGCAACTCCAATCTCAAAACTGTGAGTTTACATCTCGTAATTCTGACTTTTTTCCTCACAATTGTAAGTTTACATCTCACTATTGTTTGATACAAATTTGCAATTCTAACATTTTTCTTGATGTAAACTTGGAATTGTGAGCATTGCATAATATAACTTGCAGTTGCAAGTTATAAAGTCAGAACTGCGAGATATAAACTTGCAGTTTTGGAAATGAATCAGAATTGTATGATATAACCTCACAATATCTGTCTTTTTTTCTCCTTAGATCTGGAGTTTATAACTCACAATTCTGAGAAAAACAGTCAAAATTGGGAATTTCTATGACGCAATTCTAAGATGTAGATTCACAATTGAGAAATTGTGAGACAAAATGTTGCAGTTACCTTTTTATTTTTTTATTCAGTGGCAGAAATGGGCTTCCACAGGTTCATAGCTTATTAACAAAGACTTTAAAAAATTAGATGCAAACATGCAAAGACAGGAAAAGTACCAGGTTGACTGCTTCCTACTCTTACCCAACACATAATTTTGCATGGTATCATCTTTTTTTAAGAGTATCATCACACACGGTTGCAAGCAGATTGTCAAGCAAGTTGTCAGAACCTGAGCGGAGCGTGTCCGCCTAAATCAGGGAATGTTCTAGACCCTACAGCCTCACTGATTCAACGTGCATGAGATGCTGGGATTAGTACCTTGCTACCATTTCATTAGAGATGCGTTATGCATCCCTGCACCTTCAGAGAGTTCGCAGCCAATGGAAATCAATGATCGCAGCATCATACTATGCAAATCTAATCAGGCCGAGTATATGACTCAATCTCTCTTCTGAACAACACAGATAGTGCTTTTTATGTAATTCGCTTACAAGAAGGGTTTGAAACCGAGTAGTGCTCCAATATCCATCCCTTTGCCATACGTGTTCGCAACAGTTAAAACCAGGGCACAACAAACACTCCATTACGGCTGTCATACAAAGGTGCTCTTTGAGCCAGGATAAGCAGAAAATGGCCAGACAAGGACAAAGACTATTCTCTTTAAAATGTTAATGTAATCATAACACACACTGAAGTGGAGGCGAAGCAATTGTTTGAACAGAGGTTGTAATAATGTAATTGGGAATCCTTTGTTTGCACGATGCACGGCTTGTTTTGTATGCTCAATGTACCCCCATAACCCCAATAGTACAGCTCAAGGATGACTTCAACAACATGAACTCTTACTGGATATAATTTTGTATTATTTTTTGTATTTTAAATCAAATAATCAATGAAAAAGTCAATAGTTCGGGTGAAAAGTGATTCATGGCAAAAATTATGAGGTCACATTTTCACAACTTTAACAGCATTCAAGTATACATTTTGTCAGTGCTTGCTTGCTGAATCGAATCCATGACCTTTCCATGCTAGTGCCATTTCCCTATAGTATGAGCTAATGGAAAGCTAATAATTATTAATTATTATAAATAATTCTTATTATTACTGTTAATAATTAGTCATTATTAATAATATTTATTATTAATAATAATTAATTAACAATTATTTTAATTGATTTGTCCTATTGTTATAGGTTTAATAGGCTAAATAAAGACGACCTGATACCTGCTTAAAAGAATAGTCAAAAATCATGTCATCAATTATCATATTTGCTAACTATAACGTCGTCCAATATTTGCATTACTTTCTTTCTTATGCAAAACATAAAATGTTATTTGAAAAACTATGTTATGACCCTTGAAAGAAAGAAATGATGCTGTTTTAAAATTGTTAAAAATTGCAAAAATTGTGTGTGGGTCCTGTTTTGCCTAACCACGTTCCTGGAGGCCCCCCTACACTGCACATTTTGCATCTCTCCTTTGTCTGACACACCTATTTCAGCTCTTGGGGTCTCTGATGAGCTGAATCAGATGTGTTTGTTTAAGGAGACACTGAAAACATGCAGTGCTGGGGGGGGGGGCTCTAAGAACGTGGTTGGGAACCACTGGCCTAAATGAATAAAACATGAAAATTACCCACATTATGGGACCCAATAAGCAACCCAACAAAGAATTCACCTACTAAACGTACAAAATACATTCTTAATAGAATCCTTAAAATGTTTTATGTGAGGGTTATGTTTAATTTTATGAACAGAAGACATAATTCACTCAATACAAAAGCAACAGAAGTCAATGGAAAGTCCCCACCAAGACATGCAGGGGTCCAGGTTTTTGTCTCCTTTTGAACATCTGTTGTATTTGACGAAGAGGGCAGTTTTCTAACAGATGGTCAAAGCGTCTAACCAGAGGTGCGGCATTTAGACACGCTAACACTTGAATGCCGATGAACTTTAGGGGATATATGGCTCACACATACAGGGACTGCGCAGATATCAGTCATCCAGAGCTGGGCGCTGCATTAAACCTCACAGCTCTGTCTTCCTGAATAAGCGAGAGCCGGCAGACTGCCAATGCGGGAATGCATCATGTCTTATCAGAAAAAGCATCATCATCACTGATGAAGATTTTATACAGTCTCAAAGCGATGGTGTGCAAATCATAAACTGATTCTGATTTTCTCATCATAGCATTTGACGGCAGGTGTTTAAAACACACCGATCAAAGGTAACCGTAACCATCTACCATATATCTACATTTCAGCAGAGACATGAACATAAACCTATAGGACATCAAAATCAGTAGGTTACTAATAAAACAAAAGGATGTTTTGGTGCAGAATACCTCAATGGTGCTTAATACTGGGTAGCTGTTGTTTCAGCACCATCTCTGCTGGACTGCAAAATCTCTTCTGCGACAAAACCAAATCATGTCTTTGACCAGGTCTCCTCCTTTTCATATGCCCATCATCATTAGTTTTATTAAGAACACACTCCCTTAAAGATGACTCAAACTATTAGATCAAATCAATAGATTTCAGTACAAAGCATTTTTAAACGTGAAAGTGAATCATTTAAGCACTCCTTTAAGAATCAAGTTGGTACACATTCTCAAAAGTTAAGCATCGTATCTAAAGGAAATAATTACTTTTATATATAATCTAGCAACCTGAAGTAGCCAACAGTCTGCATCAGCTCCATTGCACTGAATGGAACAATGCGTCCTTTCTCAAGCAATAAGGATTATCTGTCCCATTAACATCTTCAAAAGCGCGGATTAGTGGAATTGAAACCGCAGCGTGTCAGAGAACTTCAGAGAATATGCAAACAGACATATGCAAATCGTGCTGACCGTTTAAACTCGATATTATGGCTTTCTGTAAATACTGAAATATAGCGGTTTACCTGTTCGGCGTGTTGCGTCCGCTGCAGGCTTTCTCTCGGAGCGCAGTGAAAGCCGGTGGTGAAGAGCCACCCACACTAGATCCCGCCCACTGCCACGTAAACCCCGCCCAATACTGAATAATTACCGTAAATCACAGTGTGGACGTGCCAACGTAGCTGCTGCAGTGTGTTGCGTTACATATGAACGTCCAGATATAAAAATGTATGGAAGCAAAAAAACAACGCTTAAAATTTATTTGAAAAGATTGCAACGTTCTTCAAAAATTCTACTTATAAAATATTATAAGTCGTATTATATTAATATTCTTTAGTTAGTTAGTTATTCTTTATTTGATCAGGGACAAAGCACATACAACATTAATCAAAGGAAGAAAAGATGTCATGTGCCAGGTTTTAGCAAAAAATGCTAATTTCCACCCGCAGTCCCTAATATTATAGCTAAATCAACATAATTAAGTAAAATTATGTTGTACATATATGTGCAGCATATATATTCATTAATTTCAGTAATAATATTTTAATGTGCAATAATGAAAATTTAAAACGTACAAATGCAGCATAAATACTGAGCTTTTGTATCAATATTTACGTAAAAAAAACTTTTAAGAAGCACAACTGTTTTTAACATTTCATAGAATATGAAATGTTTATTGAGCTCCAAATCAGCATGATTTCTGAGGGATTTTCATATATATATATTTTTTTTTTAAGAATAAAGAAGGAAAAAAAGAAAGAAAGAAAGAAAGAAAGAAAGAAAAAAAGAATGTTGCGCCTCATAACTTTTAAATGGTAGTGTATATTCTTGTAGTGTATAAAATATATATAAAATATAACTATTTTAATTTTTTGGTGTAGTAAAGTATCCCTTTAAATGTGTGACCTTAAATTGGATATAAAGGCGAACCCTTGGTAGGTTTAGGAGCATGTAACACACCCTCACTTAACTACATGTTTCAAATGTTAGGCAACAGAATCTCACACTCAATGTAACCACATTCATCTCCGGGCGGAAATTAGAGACCTATAAATTATGAATGAACCTCGAGAGGCCAGTTAAAATGCCTGACATGTTTACACCACTGTACGTTTTAGTTGATAGTCACAATGGGTTTCTTTTCCAGCTTAGTAAACAAACTCCGCCCTTCAAACCTCAGAAGCTTGCCAGTGTTACAAAGCGAAAATTAAAAAGATATTGTTTGAGTCATGTTGTCATAGAAACAAAAATATAGTGGAGGCAAAGTGACCATCAAAGAAACAAGACACTCTCCAATCCTCTCCACTTCCTTAAATTAGAAAAGCTGAATGAAGGCCCAGTGTGCATCAAGAGCCCTTATCACTATCGAGACAGCCCTGCTTCCAAGACAGGCAAATAGGGGTGAGACTTGGGCGTGCATTAGTATTTGATTGAGGAGAGTTAGTGTATGATTTCTGTCATCTCTGTCTCCCACAGCAGTCAGGAGGAGTCTGGTTATATCAACTGTTTCTGACAGATCAGTGTGCAGACAGAAAACTCTCAAGAGAATGAACCCCTCAATTAACCCCGCCAATCACTACTGTTGCCCACCAAAGTGATTCAAATTAAGGGGCAAAAATTTTTCTGATATTAAATATTTTCTATTTTCTATATACTGACACTGACAATATATTGATGCTATAAATGATGTGAATTCAATATATGTCCACATTACAAATGTTAGATTTTGTAGAGTCCAGTATTATTTTAGTATTATTTATAATTTTAATATAAGACTAATATTTATCAATATTTTGAATTAGATTTTATACTTTCAGATTTCTTTTTTTTTTTTTTCATTTTCAACATTGTGTGTGTGTGTGTGTGTGTGTGTGTGTAAATATAAATAAATATATTTTAGGTATAATTTTTATTTAATTTAAACATTTTTTTTACTGCTTATTTAATTTTAAGCTGTAATTTTAGTCAATTTGTACTTTAACTTTTTTTATTTTGGTTATTTGCCAAACCAGCACTGCAAATTCTTTTTGTTATTAAGTTTATGCTTTTTGTCAAATATTGACACATTTTTTTGCATTTTTTTTTTAAGCATTAGTTTTATTTGTTTTTGTTTAGTTTTAACATTACAAGTATGGTCTGTAATTATATGTTTTCAGTTTTAATTTTCTTTTTTAATATTTTATATTAGATAAATGCTTTTTGTTTTTTGCTTTTAAAATAGCTCTGTGTATTTTTAATCCATTTTTATTTTGGTTTTAGTAATTGTAGTCCTTCAGTCTTTCACTTAGTTGCAAAGACAACATGGCTAATTTTTATGCTTTTGGGGGGTTCTGCCATTTTTGTTTAGTTTTAACATCACTAGTAGGGTCTATGAGAACTTTGTTTCAAATCCTCATTGAAAATATAAGTTCTCATTTAAGTTCAGGACACAAAGTGATAAATCTGCTCCAGTACATACAGTATCAGTGCACTGCACCAAAGTCCCTGTAGAACTCCCCCTGCTGGCAGAAATAAATCACTGAGCCTCTCACTGGAGCTATAAATAATGATCTCCATTCTCAACCCAAGTTCACAACAAAAGAGAATGGGAGAGCAAGAGAGGCCTATCGAGCTCTCAGAACAGCACAGATCAATACAGTGGCTATGCGTCACAAAACACAGAAATCTGACAGCTCTAGCGAGAAGAAAATGCTCCAAAACTGTCTACCAGCATGATTGTCTACCATGAGTAAATAAATTGTATACGCTTAAGAGATCCTTCTTGATTTAGGTGCCTTATAAAAAGGCAGCTCAAAAAGACTTCAAGCTAATGTTCAGAGTGTTCAGATTTTTAAGAAGTGCAGTACCAGGTTGAAAGTCATTGAACTAGACGAAGGAAAGCAAGTGAGATAATATCTTTCCTATCTCATGGACAGGCAGTAACCTTGACCCCTACTTATAGCCAATTAGCCTTTTCCCAGTGAGTGAGGGCTGCTTGTGAGATGGCCTAATCAGCTTACTGCAGAAAGAGATCAAAGACTACACACACACAAGCCCTGTACACACACACTCACTCAGGATCAATGCAATAGGATTTTGAGCTTTCAAAGCTTGACATGCAGACTGGGAAGAATCATCAAGTAGTTCACAGTGTTTACAAGTAGTTTCCTGTTTTTTCCACTTTGCCACTAACATCTTGCCGATGCAATCTTTAGGAGCAGATGTGGCGCATTAGTGCCCCTCTGTGTTTTGAAATAAGCATTGCATACTTGTACTTTTGCCTGTTACAATCCCAGAAACAATCTGGGTACAGTATCAATTAATGTAAATCGTTATTTATATATGTTGTACTTTTTTCCCAAAAAATGGTAGACAGCTTTTAAGAAGTTAACTTATTTTTATCTTCCATTGAGTTGTGATTAATCTGAAATGTTAAATCTCAATTAACAATCACTCCACTGTGTTCATAAAATGTGATAAAGGAAGACTGTTAACTTCGATGTGCAGCGGTCTAAAGAAAATTTAATGCTCTATCAGGTAAATTTACACACATTTCTAACGCTTTTCCCACAGTACTGGATAAATTATAGTAAAAGATGAGATTTACAGTAAAATCAAAAATTGTTTTCAAAAATGTAAACACAAAGCAATACACTGTAATTATATTGAAATAAATAACATAAAATATGTTGCATAAATCATGCTTATACCATTAGGGGTGGACATTTAATTCTTAGTATGAGCTGTTTAAAATGTGAAAATAATTTCTAACAAACTCTTTTCCAAAGAAAAAGACTAAGGAAACAATGAAAGAAATATATGTTACAACATCGTGTCATAACATTTTGAAAGCTGAAAGAGTGATTTTTACAACAGAGCAGAACCATGATGGCTGAGATTCTGCCTCAGTGTGATGTCATTTCCTGGTCCACCTCTGATATTGTGCTGTGGTGCTCTGGAAGTCTGTAATCAGAACAGGATAATCAGTCAAACCGGTGACAAACAAGAAAAACATTGTAATCACTGTAATCTCTATCTCTCCAACTTTTGAATTTTAGTTATCACAGCCTTCTGTAAAAAGTCCAAAAACCGACTCTTATTCTAAATGTGATTCTAATCTGAAATTACTCAAATTTTTGTGGTGGATATGACTTTTTAATGTTTTTGAAAGATGTTCTAATGCTCACCAAGGAAGTATTTAAAATAGCTGGGGTCAAAATATCAGAATTTATTTGTCAATTTAAATGCATTTATGTATCCTCACATGTATCCTACACTCAGGACAGTGACTGTAGTATGTGCATGTTATTCCTAGTGTGTCCAACAGAGGGAGATATGGCACTTTATAGACTAAGGAGTTGTCTAGCTTTATTCAGATCTATTAGAAATATCCATGAATCAAGCTCCAAAAAGATAAGAAAGGTGAAGTAATATAACGCTCATTTTAAATGCTTGATTATGTAGCAAACATATATCTTTCTTTGAGCCTTTCTTACCTCTCAATCTTGTATCCTTTCCTCATAAAAGAAAGGATATAAAACACAAGGAAAAGAAATAAGGACGTACAATTAAAGAACACTCTTATCTTCATCAGTCAGGGGGAACGTACGTCTCCTCCATGGTTGCATTGGCTACATAACAGAGAAATGAATACAAGCTTAATTGAAAGATTTGATTTATTAAATTTTTCACTACTAAGCAAGTTTTACCTCTTTTTCATCCACACTGGCTTCTGATGAATCTTCAGAAGTACTGAAGGACCAGGTGAAGGGAACAGGAGAATGTACAGGTGGGTGACAGTGAGCAGGATGGTCTCTCACAGATACAGAGGAGCAGCTTTTCCTGGATGACCTGGATATATATACATTATATATATATATATATATATATATATATATATATATATGGGAAATATATATTTCACATATATAATGAAGAATATATGTGCTATAAGATAGCTTTACAGTAAACCAAAATACACACAGACCTGATCTTGTGTCTTCTGTCATGATCCCAACAGGACCAGTGGAGTTTCTCTCTATGCTCATAATTCTGGTGCCTTTTAAAGAAATCTTCATCTCCTGTTGCTTCTGACTGAAAAAGATAAAGCCCACAACAACACCCTGAAATTGCTGACATTGACCATTTGTATGACCTACAGAGAGATTATAACTACAAGAATGTAAAAAAGCAAACCAACCATCCCTTCCTCTCGCTCATCCTCCTCTCTTCTCAGTAAAGGTGAAATATCCACCTTTCTCCAACTGATTTGAGTAAAAGCAATGAAACACAGGAAAGAGGGGGGAAAAAAATGAAAATCAAAGATGAATTAATTGACAAACTATCAAGCACTCTATGGGTAGGAGCAAAAGCTTACATCACAGTACTGATTTATGATTATATAGTTATTTTTCTTTGCCAGTTTAATACAAAAATGGTTTGAATATAGATAAACAAGTGAATCAAATCGTTCACAAATTACACAGTTTTTTTTTACTAAACCAAAAGACGATTATTAATCAACATAACAAATTCATGATAAATCTTATTATATAAAGAGAGTTAAATGGTAATGTACTGAAATAGACAGTAATTGAATTTAGACAGGTTCAGACACATTAACATCATAATGAAAAAAAATAAAAATTTAACAGGGCCTTCTCTGTATGTAAAACTATGTAAAACTAACATCATATTTAGCACTGAGATATACTACCATTACTCTTACCAGAAAGAAAAAAGAAGACAAGAGAAGGGAAGAAGGATAAGGAAAGTGCAGTGGAGATACATTATGTTAAGAAATGATGTTGATAAACAAATTTCGGGAGGAGCACGTACGAATGACTAGCCACAGCTGGCACTGCTTTTCCCAATCAGCCTATTACTCGTTCACCCAATCATAACTAAGAGACTCTGCCTTAAATAAGCATGATTTCCTCTCTTCCGCATCTCGTTCTTGCATCCCTTCGCCGCCCCTTACTCCACCTCCGGCCCTCACCTTCCTCGTGGGGGGGGGCACGTGGGGTTCGAGCCGTACGCCGAGCTCTGCCAGACCCTCGCAGCCAAGGGTTAAAACCCCTAGGGCTCGGAGTCCGCCGAGCTCCCGGCTCACTCCCCTGGACAGCATGCTTTTCTATTCGTATCGATGAGGAAGTGTGAATTCGTGAAAAGTAATCTATATAAGCCAAGACCCTACACATTTCGAATTATACAAAGGGGCACAGCATGTTTGCAAGGGGTTTATCATGATTTATAAAAGAGTAATCAGCTCTCGTATTTAAGTACCAAACCACACTTTTGAACAGTAGCGTAGCTCTCCTGTAATATAAAAAGATACTGATGTATATAATACAATATTATTGCTAAGTGAAAGCAATCAATACCTGGGTGTCAAAATGTTCTTATACTGAAGTCTTTCCACTTTCACCGATGCGAACAGAGACATAGGAACGACAATGTCATCAACGCTGAAAATACGCTCAGAGTTTCTTCTGCGTGGTGAGAACTACAGTAAAAAAAAAAAAACAATAAATGACAAACACTCCCTTCAAGAAAAGGAACACTGATCTATGTTTGAATTTATGCAAACTGAAAAATACAGTATTTATTAAGAGGTTTGGAGAAATGGCAGACCTGTGAGTTTCTCTGATGTGTAGGGGTACAGTAAGAGACGGTCACATCCTGTAAAGATTCCTCCACCTGACTGTCATCACTCTGGGAGACCAGATCTGACTTGAGTGTAATACTGGAGATGTCTAGAAAAAAGCAGTATTACTACCATAAACGTGTGGTGTACATAAGTTAAACACCAAGGGGAATTAAACACACATACCCATTGTCCTCTCAGAGCAGCGCCGCCTCCTCTTGCCTTCCCTGTAATCTTGACTGTGGTGGTCTCGGGTGCGTGCCCATCGTATAGGAGTGCTCTCTCTTCTGTGCCTCTTCAAATGCCTCCCATTTTTTGACTGATGACTGCAATCTGCAATCATTAAGTTGTAAAACATAAAGACATATTCCTAGTTATCAAAATAAGTAAGAACACAAAGAATACTAATTCAAGCTCACATCCAAAAAAGAAATAATATTTTGCATAAAGTGCATTAAATAGAAGTTATATTTTACCACAAAATCAAACAAAATTTTATTTAGCATATAGAAAATGTATAAAGCCAAACATTAATTTTTATATGGATTATTTTCATTAAAAAAATATAACATATTTTTAATGTGCATGGACTTAGCAATCAATTGAAACTGTCTTAATATTATTAAAAAAAGGAGATGGAAATCCTAACGGGGCTGTACAATACTCTCTACAATATATTTTGGCTATAAATAATTTGACCCCACTGAAAGGTCACTAGTGTGTGTTTGAGTGTGTGTGTAGGTGTGCAGTGCCTTTAGGCTGGATTTGTGAGTCTGTGTTGATCTCTACTCATGGTCTGGAAGCTGCAGGACTGTGAATAGCCTGCCTGAGCCACAGAGATAAACACAGACAATACACCACAAGACTATGACTAAACCCACCCAGCAGCCCACACACACCTTACATCATCCCACACACTGGACTCCAGAACAACTGACAATAAAACATCATACACATCCAGGTGATGTAACGAAAACAGACATGGCATGAAGTGATTGCAAAGAAAATATTCCTGGCATTCATTTTCCATTTAGTGCTTTTGTAGATATTTTTCCGTACTTCGCTCACTTACTCCAGGGGTGCTGACAGAAAATCAACTAAACAGCATGAGGTGTGTTTTTACTTTAGAAACTTGTACACACTTCCATTCCAGTGCAATCACTCACTCGCCCTGACAGTCTCTCTCTGTTAAGAATAGCATTGCTGTTTCAGGATCATTAGCCCCCCTAGTCAGACAATAACCAGCAGAGCGGAGAAGAGTGGCAGACCATTAATGATTAGAGCGGATGAGTCAGAGTCCAGGGCCAGGGCAGCTTACTTCAACCCCAGCACTGCATTAAAACTGTAGTGCAGCTATTGACTTCAACATGACCTTCAGATCTGCACTGAACATGGGCATCACAGTGTATTAAAACATACTGAGGACAGTCGAGCCTAAGTGATTTTAGACAAACACACTGGTTGTAATGTCACAAACAGTGTTGGGAGTAACGCGTTACAAAAGTAATATTACAGTAATAAATTACTTTTTGCTGTAACGCAGTAGTGTGAGGCATTACTAATCAAGTTTCAGTAATATTTTACTCGGTACATGTTCAGTAATGCTTGCGTTACAACACACTTTTAGCTGAAATTTTAATTATTCAAAAAACAGCAAGACACAAGACATTAATGTATAAA
>JAUMHE010000056.1:15706901-15733437 GCA_032359235.1 Enteromius mattozi | reverse complement strand
TAATGTTTATCAGTACATTACAGAAAATAATGAACTTTATCACAATATGCTAATTTTTTGAAAAGGACCTGTACATCACAGGAGTAATGAAAATTCTAAAATATATTAAGAAAAAAAATAGTTATTTTAAATTGTAATAATAAGCCACAATGTTACTATTTTTACTGTTACTTGAGCAAAGAAATGCACCCTTGGTGAGCATTCGAGACTTCTTTCAAAATCATAAATCATACCAACCCCAAACCTTTGAACAGTATTTTATGCGACTCATTAAAAGTTGACACTTGAAGAATTTGGCTTTAAAATGCCAACCTGTTCTCTATGAGACAACGGATCCATGACAAAAAGTCTAGGCTTGTGATAGGTCAGAAGAGGTCGAGTCCGGGCTGACACACAGGTGACGTCCACCTGAGGGAGATATTGTCGTCTGTGACATGTTCGCTTCCTCTTCTGCCTGGCCTTGTGCAAACACTGTGGTCCGCTGGGAGCAAAGACACCCGTATGGCTGCAAAAGTAGGGATAGCATTTTCAGAAATCTGATCAAACAAAAAGTAAAGACAGCAAGTTTCATTGGTTCTCCTTTCCATTCAGACTCTTTCATTTTCCTTCTTTCTAATTCTTCAGTGTCTTTCTCACTTTTTCAGTTTTCCGCTGGGCTGAATGATTCCTCCTGACATTCACATAAGATTTTCATAAATTTACACAATTATGTATCAGAATGAGGGCGCTTCTTCAGTGCTGCAAGGAATATGAAATGCATGAATGAAATCAAGACACACTTCTTCCCCTCAGGTGTCTCTGGAGCTAAAGTAAAATGATCTATACTGCGTCAAAATCAAAAAGCATGACAAAAAAGAATTTTTCTTTGATGTGAATATTCTTCTAACAATCTTATGTATTTTTTTAACAATTAAAAATCTAGCAATCAGTGCTTCAATAATAAATTAATCTCAATTTATATCTTTGGAAATTTTTTATGCATGACCCTGTGAGGTATGTGAGGTTCATTATAGCCTGTTGATGAGCTTGTAGGTGCTTGTTTGCCTCTCACCCGCTGCAACCTCTCCAGCAGTTGCAGGGTCCTTTAGATACAGGTGATGAGGAAGGAGAGGCACACAAAGACGGCATCAGGCTGTTTACAATCTGGGTTAGCTGGGCACTCTAAACACATACATAAATTCGGTTGGGTTGATGAACAAATTCAATTTTTATCTTGTCTGGTCTATGTTTTTGTCTATATGCCTGTGGTTTTAGATTCACCTGTCTCTCAATGTTCATCAAAAGGCGTGTAGGGCTGCTGGGTTCCATCTCTAGATCAGAGTTCAAATCTCGCATGTTCCCAGCTGTAAATGACAGATCCATAGTCTCTGTCCACAAGGTGTGTTGAATCTGCCTGTCTGTCAGGGGCTGAGACTCTGCCAAAATCACATGACCCTGGAGGACAGGTTAGGGTTAAATATATTTAAAAAAAAAAAAAAAAGAAAAGAAAAAAAACTGTATCTAAAAACATTCAAGGTGCTCCTGTGCCAACTTTGATGTGCTTAATGCAAGAATTAAAATACTTACTTTTTAAAATTATTCCACATATTATTCAAAAATATAGTAAGTCAAACTTTATGATTTCTTTGTTTATGTTTTGTAACAACATGTATATTTTGACTGATTGGACTAACGAAATACCTCTGTTGAATTACTGTTATGCAATATGCAATTCATTCATTTTTCAGTTTCCAATTGACCATCATATGGACATTGCTAATTCAATTTAAAGTAACCAGGCTGTTTTGGGTCACCATTGACTTCCACAGTAGGAAAAAAAATACTATGGAAGTCAAAGGTGACCCAAAACAGCCTTTTTACAAACTTTTTTCAAAATATATTCCTTTGAGTTCGGCAGAACAAAGAAACTCACACAGATTTAGAACTACTTGAGGGTGAGTAAATAATGACAGAACTTTCATTTTTGGGTGAACTATTACTTTAAATTCTCACATGAATTGAAATAGGGCCAATTCTTAAATTTTGAATTTTGCCCCACAATGCTAACAGCATGGCCAATTTCCCTTATAATCTATAGATACTGTATCATTTCTTTACCTTGTTAGAAAGAATCTGCTGCCTGAGTTTTTCCAACTGGTTAATCTGAGAGTCCAGCTCAGACAGTCTCATCTGCAGCCATGTCCAGCGACTGCAGAGTTCAGCTCTGTCCTTCAGCCATCTCCACTCACAGACACAACAACTACCCTCCCACAAAGAAAGGGGCAGAAAAAGGTTCAGAAAGGTTCATTCAGCTAAGATTTTATACAAAGTGACTTACAGTACATTCCTCCAGGAGCAATAATGGAGAAGTGTTTGGGAAACAGGTGTTTGTAACTGATTGTTTCCTTGCTCGTTAACCTGTGTTTCTAGGACGTTTTTCATTTAAAAGCCAAAATTTGCAATCACAGAAGCAGCCAAAGACAACCTGTCTGTCTTCCTCTTTACAGATAAAGATTAGTGTAGACACTCACACACACACCAGCAAATTCCAGGAATATCTACAAAGCAGTGGAGCAGCAGCAAACCCATACAAATATACTGGGAAGAATGAGATCTCCTGCTGACGCAACAGTCTTCCCGGTCCCTATATAAACAAACACTTCACCTCTCTAACCAGTCTACTTTCGCTCTCTCACTTCTCACACATTCACAGAGCATACTGTTTTGACAAAACAAAAGCCAGGCAAAGTGAGCGACCGAATCATTCCAGAATGGAAAATGTGAGACCACAGATGGCTTTGTTGCTTTTAATTTAATGCCTCAAGGGTGTCCAGAACAAATAATATCACTACATAAATTCTTTATTACACTGCATATATTCCAGAGGTAACTAAGCAGACACTGAAGCTCTGGGTCCTATTTTTTTTTCAGAAATAACTGACCACAACTTAACCACTTCAAAACATGAACATCTGTAAAAAGAAAGAGAGTACTGACGTCAAACGTGCTGTTCTTGACTGGCTAAGAGCCTAATCTCAGTCCACAAAAAGTGCCCTTAAGCAATTCTGTGGCCAAAGCCAGATAACTCATTTAAAACCTTACAGCAATGTTCTCATATCCAGCTTATCCAGAGAATCCAAAGCAATGGCCACCAGCTTGAAACTCCGATGAGAGATGGTAATTGAGATTGCTGAGACATATGGAAAAGTCACTGAAACTATTTTGTCATGGCCTGAGGAGAGGTAGAGCCAACAACCACAGCTGGCTGCTACTAAAGGGCGTTCACTTTTACAGCAATGTGCAGCAAAGTAATCGGAAGTCATTCATTTTTAATGACAGTAGTTGTTTTGAGGCAACTTGAGCGCAATGGGACAAAGTTTAACATAGTTTCAATTTATGCATGTCAGGGTTATTAAAGCAGTTTAATTAATATAAAACATATAAATAACCCCATAAAACCATTTAGCCATAATAGAATTATTAAAAATAAATACAACAGAATGAATTAATTTTACAGATCTCCAAACCAATTCATATTCCTTGTCCTTCCTTCTTGACAAGTCTCTCAAAACAGTCATATTGAATGGGGATTTTATATGACTCTACTAAAAAGCACTCTAATAAACCATTCCCATTTACTAAGAGTTTCCTGAAAGATATATTCCCTATAAAGATGCGTATCTTGAGATTAGACCTGCACATATGCTGCCTGCGATCTTAGAGCCTAAGTGCAGAGTGGGCGAGCAAATCACCGAGAGGGACTTGAAAGCTCTGATCTACGGGCTGGTGAAGGGCAGCCTGATCTCTATTTATTTACTCATCCCAAGGAAAGGAGTATGCAGCTGTGTGTTTCAGGGTGGTTGGAAGAGCCAGCTGCACATGAACACACCGGATAAAAAATCTTCAACATGGGAGAGAAATATGGTGAGAATTTCTCAACAGCTGTGTACTGGACAGAGTGCCTCTGTTTCTGTGAGCAGAGATCCTAAAGAAACATATAACACTACCAGAGATAAACGGTTCCTCTATCTTCTATTCGGCTGTTTGTTTTCCCAGACTTGTTGTTACACTCCCTCTCTTCTTGCCAACGACTCACAAGCAGCCTGTCATTACATTCTTTACTGCCTGGCAACTTCTAGGTAAAGATTGATTCTACCCTTCAATTCACCTATTTCAAGATCTCTTTTTTTTTTTGTATTTTGAAGGTAGAGACTGAGTCTGCTTTTTTATAACCAGCATTGTGACTTGCATAATCATTTATAAGCACTGTGATTTTCATAGTCATACTAGTATAAGGTTTTTCTGCAATATATCGCATGGATTCTGCAGACTTCCACTTTTATGGTACTTTTTATCATTTATGGAACTAGAAAGACATGAACTGTTATTTCTTTCAATATGAACTGAGCTGTGAAGATCAACATTTTCCCTATTGTGTTCTACCAAAAAAACCCAAAAAGGTTTAGAATTACATTATAGGCTAACCACGGTAAATAATGTCTTCATTTTTGGCCATTCTGTTGATGTTTTCCATTAAGGTCCATTAATTTCCTTCCATGTGACTTCTTTATTAGTTAATTATGAAGACCATAAAACATCACATCATACTCACTGTGATTCCACTGAGGTCCCTTTGGTGTCTTCATGGTCCCACTCCTCATCTGAGCTGCTCACGGTGGCATCTGAGTCCAGAGCCTCTAGCACTCCATGCAGAACAGCATGACCACTGTGTGCTAAATTCTGCAAATCTCTAGATTTCAGAGGTTGCCCATGGGCTTGAGGGCACTGGAGGTTTCTTATAAGAGCCTGCTCTGCCTTCTGCATCTCTACTGCATTACAGGTCTCAAATAGAGGTTCTGGTGGTAACTCAGGTGAACTGCAGGCTTCATGAAGGTTCTTCTTCAAACCGTCCAGTTGGTGGCTATAGTGTCTAGAAGCATGTTCACCAAGAATCGTCAAAGCCCTCTGTTGTAAATGACTGGCTCGATTTGCCAATGAAACATGCTGGGAGAGATGCCACAACGACTGAATCATCAACCCTTCCTTCAGTTCCTCCATAGTGCTAACCCATGTTTGGTTTAAAGCATTGTTCTTCCTGCTGCAATGAGATGCTTGTTCTAAGGAAATTGATTTGGTGCCAACTTGGCAATCATGTCTTGTAAGGTTGTGACTGGGCTCTACCACGTCTCGTGCATTGTCTTCAAGTGTGGGCGTGAAACACATTTGCGGAGCACCTGCAGGAGTACCCGGTGAGTTTCTGTTCAAGGAGAGGAGGGTGAGAAGTGGCTCTGGGCTTGACAGCAGAAAGGCTCTTGAATGTGAATCCTGGAACAAAGGCGATAGCAGCATCTCCGGGAACTGAGAAGAACTTTTAGGGGACAGGAGATCCAGATGGACCATGGATGGGAGGTTCTGCCAAATCATCTGTCCAAAACCATTATCCACATCCAAACCTAGTGCAACACCGCTGCAGTCCATATTTCCACTCAAAGCATTGGCTGAAATCTGGATTAAATTAGTTTTGATTTGCGGTATGGATAAGAGATGGACTCAATCCATATCCGACGTCCTTGGGCTGATGGATATAACCACAGATCCAGCTTATAACATCACCTGAAACTGTGCAACAGATCTGTTAAAAGAGATCATTATAACAGATACACAGGCGATAGGACTGAAAAAGTAAATATTGTTTTTGATATCATCTAACTTTGTGAATAACAATCGTAATTTGAGACGACCTGTCTAATCACATTAGAAACCTAGTGAACACTCGAAAATACTTGTAAAAGTAAAGACCACAAGTATTTTTCGCTCAAGCGATAAGAGTAATGTTATGAAAATAACGGCAGAATTGGAAAAAAATAACGTCATCATCTCACCTTTAACAGCCGCTCATTTCAACAAAACAAAACTCGCACAGTCCAGAAATGCACGATCTTCAATAAGTGATCCATAGACATAATCCTGCTTTGTCAGTTTTACAAGCAGATATCGACTGATCCCGTCCGATTTTCTTTCACACTGGAGAGCAGCCGCAGCCAGAGAACAGAGAGCGAGCGCGCGCGCGAGAGAGAGAGAGCGTGCGCGGCGCTACTGAGGTTTGTACTCTTTTGGTTACTTTTATTGGACGGAGCTACAAATACCAGGCCTACATTAAAACAGTTAATATAGTTTTTTAAATAATATTTATCCAAAACATTTTTATATTACGCATAACTATAAAAATTATTAAGTATATATTTTATTTATCATCTTAGTTGTCGTTTGATCTTTAGTTTCACTTTTCTTTTCTTTATTATTTAGCCTACGTATACAGACATTTCCAGTCATTGGTCGTTTTCGTGGTTTGTTTTAATAACTAGTAGCCTTCATTAGTTTATTTATTTTTTATTTTTTACTTTTTTATTTTATAATAATTTTTTTTTTTTTTTTTTTTTTGCCTGCAGTCATGAAAACAGACATAGAGACTAACAACACTACATCAAGCATATCAGCCATGGCATTTAATATTTGGCATATTTTTGTTGGTATACACATATTTCCAGTGCACACATACTAATGATAGTAGGCCTATACTTCATGCTTTGTGGTTCCTGGTGATGTCTTAAACATCTTTCTTTCAGGGTGACTAAAGAAGGAGGGTTTCCTGAGAGCTGCTCTCAGTGTTTGTTTTGCTTTCTCCTTGCTCTGTGCTTGTATAAACTTGAAACGCAGGTATGCACTGTCTGAACGCTTCAGCTGCTCTGAACATCAGTTGATTGTAATATACATTCAGTCCACCAGGTGGGACTAGAAAACTGAATTAAGAGCTCAAACAACAAGGGAACGTCACTAATAGGTAATGATCTCATAATAATAAAAAAAACCTATACACAAAAATCTAAAAGCTTGTCACATAACACCGGAAACAATAACTGATTATAAGGACAAAAAAGCCTAAAATATAATTAAATTATAATTAAAAATAATGAAATGTTTTCTTTTTCAAGAAGATAACTTGTAACAACAGGCAATCAAAATAAAAAGCATTATTTATTCACCTTTTTACATAAATCTAGTTATGTCAGAATAGAACTGAGGGCATGTGAATATCTGAAGTACTGATTAAGCAAACAAAGAATAAATAGGCTACATTACACACAGGCCCTGAACAGAGTACTGCACAACAACTTTCAACCCCTGTATAAACGGGCATTTTTCCCCTTTTGCATAAAGAGGAAAAGTGAGTTTGTGGTTTGCAAATGTCAATACAATTACAAATTCATTCAAATATCTGCAAATTATGTTGTTACACTGACAGTTTGTATTTTGTGACATAATTTCAACCACAAGCCATTTGAAACCTCCACATTTTAGACTGATTTAGTTTGAGTGCTGCCCCAACATCACTTCTATTTAAATCATGCATATAGATCCATCTGCTGGCAGAAAAGAGATAACTTAAACTGAATGATTAGGAAAAAGGAAAAAAAATTAGGAAAATTTCCAGGTTTGTAGTCTTGCCATGGCGAATGGCCGCTCCGATCAGCAAAATACACAAAGAACTCCTCTGTCACGAGTCACCTTGAAGAAAGGAAGTAGACATCCTGTATAATGCCCAAGTTGTCTCTTTCATCTGCTGTTTTTATGAAGAGCGGAGAAAGTGATAGAATAAATTTGTAAGTGTGCATGAGTAGTGTTTATGCACCCTGTTAGTTTTTCTGACTGCAGTCATGAAAACAGAGATGGCATCAAGCAGCCCAGACATGCCATGAGATATTTGGCATATTTGTGGCAAAGCTTTTAACTGTCAGGTGAAAATATACTTTTCAATTATGAACATATGGTAGGCTTTTCATTAATAGACTGGGATGTGAAATAAAAAGATGGAGGGGTTTCCTGAGAGCTGTTCTCAATGTTTGCCTTGCTTTTTTCTTGCTCAATGCTTGCATATGCAAGAAACGCAGGTATGCACTTGTTTGAAAGCTGCTCTGAATATAAATTGGTTGTAATATGTACTCAGTCCACCAGGTGGGACAAGAACAACTAAATTAAGAGCTGAAGCAACATGGCAAGGTCACCAAGAAGTAATCTTATTTTAGAATAACTTATGCACATGTATTTCTAAAAGAGTGCCAAAAGTCATATTACACATGACACAATAACTACAGATTAAAGCAAAAACAAACAAACAATAAAAAACATTATATATATAGCCTATATATATTGCACTGTTAAAGCCTTTGCATATGTTTTATATAATTTAAAACTATTTGCAATGTTGTAAGGACATTAGACTATAGTAAAAAATTAGAGTATGTGAATATCTGAAGTACTGATTAAGTAAACAGAATAAATAGCTACCTTAAGTAACCTCAAAATAACAGTAGGCAATGTCAGAATTTTGTAGTTTGCATTAGTAAAGTCTGTAGTCTGTTTAGTATATTTCTGAATGGAAATTGAAATACAAAAAATATTTGAAGCAATATCAATCAATAATCAAACCCCTTGCCATATACAAAGTGAATTTGTGGTTTGCAAATGTCAACACATTTCTTTGAGGGTACAATGATATATGCAAATTTCAGCAAATTACGTTTTATATTAGCAGGTCTAACCTAAAAGTAACCATTTCAGCCACAAGCTATCTTCAGTATTTACTCTGGCAAGTTTTTGAACTATAAATGACTTAATTCACACATTTAACATTTAACCCACACTTCAGAAGTGATTGTGCTGTCCAAACATGACAGCATAACTAAACTGACTGATTAGGGAAAAGGACATTTCAGGGTTTGTAGTTTTCTGCCAATAGTTTTAGCCATTAGGCAGAAGTTTACCTGACCAACACCTAAAAGGATGGTTGTTCCAAGAGAGTACAGTGCCATGACAGTGCAAATCAAATGGCCGTGCTGATCCATAAATCCTGCAAAATACACAAAGAGCTCTTCTGTCATGAGCCACCCTGAAGCAAAAAAGAAGAGGACGCCCTGTATAATGCCCAAGGTTGTCACTTTCATCTGCTGCTTTTTATAAAGACCAGGGAAAGAGCTGGGCTTCGTCTCCATTCTCTTTATGTGATTACGCAAGTAGACAACAGTTGTACTGCTTGATGCCAGCATGATGCCCAGACAAAGAAAAAAATAGCAACATCTAATCCAAAAGTCTATGTGTGAAAATATGTAGATTCCTATATCTGTTGTTCCACTGGTGGTGTTCACATGAACTCTGGTTGAATTCAAGTTCATTGCAGAAAATCCCCAGATAACGCGTACAAGGAATTCAGACAGAAAGAAGAGTCTGTCGACAAATAATGCCAAGTACAAAAAGAGTCTGATGTGTTTCTTCATCCAGATCAAAAAAGGCCGGCGTACAGGAACAATTTGGAAGTAGTAACACACATTCAGAGCAAGGGAGGCAGTAAAACTAGTCCACATGGCAAAGAGAATACCGGCTGCTGAAAGAATGTAAATCCATGGAGCTGGATCAACAAAGTCGAAAAAAACAAACAAAAGGTTTAAAATGTTAAGAATAAGATTGCATCCAATAAGTGTCCACAGTAAAAGATTAAGCAGCGATTTTATGCCGTTTACTGGTCCTTTCTGAGAAAAAATCATACAGTAGGAGAAAAACATATTCATCAGAATAGTGGCAATAGAAACAGGCACATTTACTATGGCAAATGCCACCATGCTCATTTTAACAATAAACGAAACCATTTTTTGCACTGGCCACTTAGAGGAAAATATTTCTTATATGTACAAGGGGGTGTGAAGGCTCCACCCCTAATTTTAATACATTTAGGATGACTGACAATGACATTGCAAAAACTAGGCAATGTAAAATCTTAGTAATGAAACATGACAGTTGGATTAAGCTAGGGAGAAAAAAACATTAAAAATACTGTACAAACTTTATTTGAGATAGAAATGAGTTTCTATCTGAATCAATTCCACTTTTTTAACTATAGGGGAGAGTGGGAACGGTTGCAAAATGGCTTATTTCTTCAAACAGGAATAAGCTGCAGTGATGATATTCATACTGCACATGCTGCATTAACCCTCTAGCCTGGAAGAAATCAGAAAATGGGACCGTTCCTTCAAAAAAAAAAAAAAAAAAATAGGTTACACTTTATTTTGATAATCCATTTTAGACATTCTACTAGCTTTAAGTAAATCTGTAACTACGTTTCAACTACAGGTAAACTAATTATCATTAATTTGCAACTACATGTCGACTAACTCTCAGAGTAGACTGTTAGGGTAGGTTTAGGGTTAGTAGAATTAGTTCACATATACCTGCTAAGTTTCTGATAGTCAGTATGTTGTATGTTGTGGATCCATCAAAATAAAGTGTTAGAAGATAAGCAGACAGTCTGCTAATACTCTAACTGCTAGTTGACATGTAGATGCAAAGTTACTTTCTGTTAGTAGATTGTCTAAAGTGGACTACTGAAATAAAGTATTATTAAAAAATATTTTTTAAAGATCAGATTTTTTGTTTGAATGACGCGTTGTAAAAACATAACATTTTAACCAGTGTTTTCTGAGCTTCTAGCTAGCATGTGTCAATGACATTGTGTCAAGCTATAAGTTTTGTCACGGATATATCAGTGTAGGGACAGTTGCAATCATCCCATGCTGTCCTTTACCACGACATTGATTTAAAATCTTGCCATAATATTACATAATTGTAATTTTATGGATTAATAAAGAACCCCTTTCAATTGAAAGGTACCTCTCCTTTTTAAGTAAACAGTTTAAAAAATCTACTTAGAGACTGTTTTTTTTTCATTTACTATTTTGTTTTACACAGCAAATTTACCTTATTGAATGTATAAATGTAAAATAAACAAATAGCAAAATTATATTTAAGAATGCATTAATTACATTTTAATGTTGCAACTGTCCCCTATTGTGGGTTTCACTTTGTCTATTCTAGTGTATATATATTTTCATATATATACATGTTGCAGCAATGTGGGTGAGTAACTGACAAATGTGGCTTTATTGTATTACAATTTTGGCTTTTTTAATACAAAGTCTCTGAGAAACTAAATGAAATGGAATTAAAAAACCTATTTGTAGTGTTTTGTAGTATACATATTTTGTAAAGTCCATTTTCTAATCTCTAATATCAGACATAAACTAATTAACTTACGTTTGTTCCTTACACAAAGCTATAGTATAAGACCATGGACCACAAAACCAGCCATAAGAGTGTTTTGTCTGATGTTAAACTGTATATGTTCATGTACAACTATCTAAATATAAAGATCCTTCATTATGTTTTTAGATTTAGATTAGTTTAGACAAGTAGAAAATAAAATGGCAGATGCCAACCATTTTGGTCTTAGTCTTAAGGCTGGACTTAGTAAATGGTCAAATATTAATTGTGCGTAAATAGCGGTTTAATATTTAAGAAATGAACAATTACAATAAACACAAACATAAGAAATCATACTTCATTTCTCTTTTATTTTACAATATAATTCTGACTATAACGCCAGATTCAAGTGTCCATCCACATAGGAGGGGACAAATGCTAATGAGGAAAGCAGTGTCTGATATTAAAGATTACAATTAAAGCACATCTCACAATAACACACGTTAGATAAAATGAAATGGACACCTGGAACCAGGGGAAGTCCATCCACTCATGCACCACCAAGCATCCATACAAACACATGGGAGGTCCCTCAGATCATACAGTATCTTTATCTGATACAGAAAACTTAAATAAAATAAATTAGGAAACAAACAAGGCAGCTATGTGTTTTATGATTATTACCGTTGTTCAAACAAACTGTAATACCTTGTGGCAATATCTGCTACATTTCACACAAATGCTGAATCCAGTAATATTGTTTCAAAATCCTACCAGTTTTTACACAGGTTTAGTTCTCCAGCACAAATCTCACAACACTTCTCAGATACAAACTATACCACTACAAAGCATTAAAGAGATGGTTTACTCTAAAAATGTAACAATGTCATCATATACACACCCTAATATTGTTCCAAACGCATTATTTTTCCAAGATGGTACAAAAAAGGAGATGCTTCAAACAATGTCCATACTGCTCTATTCTATACCATGTAGGTGAATATAAACCAGGGACTGTTATGCTCCAAAAAGCAACAATAAGCATCCCGGTAATGGTAAATAAGACTTAAATTCCACCAAGGAATGAAAGGTATGTTTTCAGTGAGTACATAATACCAGAATTTTCATTTTGGAGTAAACCATCCCTTTAACTTTTGATTAACATTCACAAACAGACATACAGATACCCCGTCACACACAAAACACAGTACAAACCTTTACACAGTACAAACATTATTCCAGGTATAAATATGATACATTTATGGCTTTTTCCACTTGAGATAATATCTGTCTGAGGAGTTTATAGTGCAAACTTTTATAATGCAAAAGTTATACTGTAGCCCAGGCGTAATAACAACTTAACGTGTTATTCTAATTTCACTGACTTCCACTTAAGGCCCCGATAAACTTCAAACAAAATCGAAGAATGAACTGAAATGACATCATTTCAAACAAAATCAGTTGGCAGTTCAAATCGGCTTACCAAAGCAAACTTTTTGGGGAGTTCGTTTTGGCTCCTAAACACCTTTGAGCCAACATTGCTCCGAGGCAGCTACGCAATCGGTGGGTGTGTTCTGAAACTCCACCTTCTTTGACTCTGGATTTTTTTTTCCAGGATTGTTTGTCATTCAGTCGAGGTCAGGCAAGGGAGCAACATCTGTAGTCACTATATATATATATATATATATATATATATACATATACAGTATATAGTGACTACAGATGTTGCTCCCTGAGCTGCCACATATCCGCACCTGGACGATCGCTCGCGGAGAGACTTTAAAATTTCAGCGAAAGCAATTCATTCCTAAAAAGAGATTACAACGAAGCTTGTGTGAACGACCTAGAGTTAAAAGCGACATAGAGAAACATCAGATGCAAGTTTTCCAAAGCCATGAAAAGAATGAAAGGAAACGTAGCAAGCAAATAAATATTACACCATGCTGCTGCTGCTGTTGTCGTCGTTCTTCTTTCAAAGCGAATAAAAAAAAGGTACACAATAAATAAGCCTTTGTTTTTAATCAAACGTATAGGCTACGTGCTAGCGTCGCGTCACGTTTACATTAATCTACACCCCGCCACCAGCAGCGCAGGGGTGTCAGAATGTTCAGAAGCAGTATATCGTCACTCAACCGTTTCAAACTTCTTTTTGCCCTCAAACGGAAAACGAAAAAGAACTTTGTTTGAAGTATATCAGGGCCTTTAAGTATAAACGCTCTGCGAGGAGCTATGAGAACATCAGTTCATTAGCCCCACACCAGAAACTAAAGTCTTATTGTGGCACTGTGTTCAAATGCTAAATTGACCCAGACAGGCCGCTGCGGCTTTCTTCCAGTCTCACAGATAATGGTCTTTTCCTGCCAGCTCATTTTCACATTCAAAGGCCTTTAGTGGTCAGTATCCAGCTCCAGGATCTGCAGCATGTCCAAACATGCAGAGAGAGCTTATATGCAGTATCAAATTGCATGCCTGCTGGTTAAGGCCTTCAGAAGTAGTCCCTTCGCCGTGAATCGTCGCTTATAAAGGAAGGGTTCCATTGAGCTGGGTAGATGCAGGAATGCCTCGAACCGGGGAGACCGGAGAATGGATACAGGCCGTTACGCTCAAGGTCAGAGTTCCTCAGCGCAGCCTAAAAGACAATAGCAGTCACATATTAGCTAATCATGTAGGAAATTCACTCATTCAGGATGTGCATGGACATGGGAAGTGTTTTCTGCCACAACATAATAAAAACATTTAATTAAATAGTAATTGCAACTTTTTTTATCTCACAATTCTGAAATGTTTTCTCACAATTGCAAGTTTAATCTCATAATTCAGACTAACTGTGAGCTTCATAATTCAGACTTTTCACAATATCTGAAAAAAAGGCAGAATTTTGAGAAGTTGCAAGTTACCTGCAAAAAAGTTATGTTTTTATTCCATTGTAGAAGAAAGTTTCCATATAAGACACATTGAAAAAACAAAGCCTTCATAAATGCAATGGCTCATTTCTCATTTTAAAATTCACTATATGAGCAATTATACTGTAACTCTGAAGTTTAAACTACTTGATCCAATGTAAAATCCCTTGACGCTTATGACAGGTGCATATGATCACCTACCGAGTAATAAATGTCTGTCATTTGCAGGAGATTTTTGGTACTGCCGTTCTCCTGCATCTCTATAGTCTCTCGGCCCCACTCCATAGACACACGATTACTCTTAGGAAACTCTGCGTAGGGTGACATCTGAAGGTCTCCGCTTTTGAAAATTATTTTGTTGATGTCATTTTTGTCCCTTCTGAGGATGCATTAAACAAAAACATTTTTGAGACATTTTTGTAGTTTAAAACTTCCTAAGATATTTATCTGTAAAATAAGGAAGAAAGCTTCATATTTATTGTGAGATCTTACTTGCAGCAGGTGACTATAAGTGCAATGACGACAATCAACAGAAGAGCTCCTCCAGCAGGAGAGACCACCACAGCTATCAGCTTATAGACTGTTAAACACAAGATTATTTTAGCGACATAAAAAAAATTGTGTGTGTGAAAATAATACAGTTTCACTAGCTTTATAAAAATTATATTTTTAAATATTTTAATACCAAAAATTTATCAAAAAAAAAAAAACAATTAACATAAAATCTTACAGTTATTGCAGTTGAAACCTCCAAATCCAAACATGCACCTAAAGAAGTTAAAAAGAAGAAATTTGTAGGTTTTTTTGCAAACATGCATGTGTACAAAACACATGTATTAACTAAATTTGTTTCCCATGATCTTAAAAACCTTTGATCTTAAGGCTTATCCTTAAATGTCTGAAAGTGGAAATTGGACTGTAAATGGAAGAAAAGCAGCCAAAAGGCAACAAACATGCCCAGCATAAATGAGGACTCTCAAAAGTGTTTAAAAAGCATCTCAGGTGGCACCTCATGAAGCTGAGAGAATGCCCAGTGTGTTAAAGCTGTAATCTAAGCAAAACAGAACCATAAAAAAACTCACATTTTTGTTGAAATAAATGTTAACTGAAATGTATTATTTATTTATTATTTTGTTTCATTTGGTTTAAGTACCAAAATAACTAAAAAATAACTTAATAAAAATGAAAAATACCACATTATAAAATCTTTTAACTATCTAAAAAATCTAAAAATAAAATATATTTTAAAATATTAAAAAAAACATATCAATGATACTAAAATGGAACTGTCTAAAATACAAGATTTTAAACATTTTAACATACTATTGTGCTATTTCATAGTTTTGTATGACTTAACTATTCTAAACTGTGGGGAAAAAACATCTATAAATAGGGGGTGTGTCCAAACACCGACTGATTGTTTATGATTGTTCATTGTTCAAAATTCATTACAAAAACATACTTACTCAACACAGCTGCCGTTAACAAGCTTGAGTCCATCTCCACAGTCTAAAAAACAGCGAAATAAAAAATTCTAAATGAGAAACTTGCCATTCATTCGTACAGTGGCTGACAAAGTCCCACAGCCTAAATGTATTCAAAGAACTGAAAAGGCTGTTGTACCTCTGCAGGTCATGTCCTCTGGGTTCTTTTTAAAGTATCCTGGTTTGCACTGACAGTATGGGGTCCCGCTAGTGTCCGTGCACTCAGAGTACTGCAAATCACACTTGGTCTTCTGGGCCAAACACAGGCTCTCCGCTAAACAGAAAGAAGTGCTTCAGAACAAATGGCTTTCCAGAGATAAACAGTGTGACAAAGAGCTTTCCAAAATACTATTATAGGGGCTAAGAGAGCCCCTCTAAAGACTTTTAGAGTTATCCGTGTGTATTGCGTGACTGGTATTATCATATCTCTGAAGTGGTGGAGTGGAGTGGAGGATAAGAACAGAAGGGGATGGCTTTGAGATAAGAGTATGATGTGGACAGCGAGCGCTGAATGGTACCGTGATAGGAGAGATGGTGCTGAAGCTTAATGGTGCAGTGTGAGTACGTCTGGCTGCAGTTGCTCAGGGACATCTGGATGCCGTTGAAGACATCCTTGCTGGTCACATTGGTGGAGAGTGAAAACATGCTCACTGCTGAGATCTGCACATCTCCTCCATTTCTGCACAAGGAATATGCATTCACATGTAAGAACAAAGAAATGCCCTGAATTTAAGTTACTGAGTAATGTAAATTATTTGGCAACAGTTAATGTCAGTGATATGAACATTTCTACTGATAATTGTATAATAGTATAATAATTCCTGGTTGTAAATTAAGTGGTTTATCAATTATAGAATTGATATATGATTTATTGTATGTAAGTTTTTTTTCAAATACTTTTATTCAGGAAGGCTGTATTGTATGTCCACAAAAACACTTACATAACATAACTACCGTTTACTTTACAACATAAGACAACTTTTATTCTGCTCGCATGACACTGAAGAGTAACTTCAGAAAGATGGCATTGCCATCACAAGAATAAAATACACTTTTTAAAGTGCATTAAATAGAAAATATTTGCATTTTATTTGTATAAAAATATTATTTTTACTGTATTTTTGATCAAATAATGCAGACTTGGTGAGCATAAGAAACATTTTTTTAAAAATTACCACCAAACTTTAAAACAGTAGTCTAGACTGTATTTCTAAAAATGCAGTAATGTATTTTTGGATAGTCCATTTAGGCTCTTTTAATTACTTTAATTTATTTTAAACATTAAAATTGTATTAAGTCAGCTTTATGTTACACCACTTAAAACCAAGTTATTTCATGTTTGGCACAAATCTCGCTCTGTATTTTCACATTCATTCTTGCATTAGTCTCTTTAAACAGCCCTGCCTACTGGTAGCTGCCCAAATATATCTGAAGGATCACTTTATAACAAAATGTATAGAAAATATATTGACAATGGGTTGACAAATCAGTAGCTGCATGCTACAGTTGATTATGTAGCCTATATATATACCCTATTCCTGCTGGGACACTGAAAGATAGAAAGTAGAAACTTACTTTTTATGTAAAGTGGTACGTCGGTAACCATGAAAGATGGAGAGCGAGGCATTGAGCTGAAAAAACGATACACAAATGTATAAATTTAACCTCAACTCCATGTTCAGGACATCACATTATGACCTGCAATCAATATCATTCTCTATTTCTATAATAGTTTCTGCATTAGCTGATTGGATGTGGGTTTTGTAGTTGCAAGGTGGAGAAGTCAGGTGCGTGATGCAGTACAATGTTGCATACCAGCTGTAAAATCTCTCTGTGCAGCTCATGCAGAGCTGAACTTCTGAGATGCATTGAGGTGTTGACAGTGAAAGTGCCCAAAAATGTCTTCACTGCAAGGTAAAGCCAAAACAAACACAATAAAGGTATCGTAAGTTATCTCCAAAATATATTTATGCACTCGGGACATTGTTTTATTGGGGACAACTGACCACCTACCTTGCGTACAACTGCGGCCATCCTCCAAGTCAAAGCCCAGGGCACACTGACAGCTGAAAGAACCACCTGTGTTGACACACACTGAACCCTGGGGGCACGGACTATTCACACACTCATCCACATCTACAGAAAACACACAGCCTAATCAATCATTGTTCATTTTTTTTCACAAACCCTCATGAAAACAAGCATTACTATACACATATGTGATTAATTATGTACATGTTACCATCATTCAATCTAGTTTAAAAAAATGGAAGAAAATTTAAATATTGACATAGAAATAGAAAACAATACATAACGTAATGGATGTATTTAAATTAATATAACTCATTATGCTAAATCATATTCTAGTGACTAGCAGACTTAAAACATTTAATTTGATATTACAACATTGGAGCTGTGGCAATCTGGGTAAGTCGATTCCTGTTCCTGTTTGTCACTGCACTTTTAACATTCAGTCATGTGACTGCCACATCCAAGATGAAAGATGGTCCAGTTTGGCTGTTAGTATATAGTTAAGTGGGCTTCTTACGTTCCGTGCAGAAGGGTCCTGTCCATGCAGGCAGACACTGGCAGTGGTAACTTCCCTTAGAAGTTCTAATACAGTGGCCTCCATTTGCGCAAGTTTGAGGCCCACACACATGATCTACAGAAGAAAGAGATGGCTTGATTGTTGAAGTAAATCAAATGAACAGGTGACTTCAATAACAATGTTCACAACTGCAAACAATGGAACAAATGTTAACATTAAGATTTTAATTTTTTCAAAAATCATCTTTACAAGACTAGTGTGGTTGCCAGAGTTTTTCTAAGGAACTTTTAACACTATAAAGTTACTAGAGCAATGCTTACTACTCTGAGTCAAAAGAGCCAAGTTTATTTTATCTTATGCTAAAGAAACTATAGCAATAATTCACCCCCAAATAAAAATTCTGTCATCATTTATGACGTTCTTCTGTGGAAATGTTGCAGTGTTTCATATTTATGATATATAATGGAAGTCAGTGGCCTCCAATGTTCTTTTAAGTATCTTCTTTTTTTTATTCCACAAATTAAAACTGAACACTAAAAACACTATTAATTTAATAACAAGGTTAAATGTAATCTTTAAGAAATTTTCTTTCTTTCTTTATTTATTTAATACAGTACATTACACTGCTGTGATGCCTTAATTCACTTGTAGAATTGAATTTTAGTCCTTTTTTTTCATTTATTTAGACAAATGCACAATACAGCTCAAACATTTATGTCCTTCGGATTTAGGGTTTTTAAAAGAAGTCGCTTATGCTTGCCAATGCTGCATTTATTTGATTCAAAAAATACAATTAAACCGTAAAATTATGCATTGTTTTAATAAATTTTCAAATGCCGCTTTATATTTGAAATCATCCTTTGTTCAAAAGAGCAGCATTTATTTAAAATATAAATCGTTTTTTAAAATATTATAAATGCCTTTAATTATAACTTTTGAATGGTAGCATATATACATTTAAATCAAACCCTTTACAAGCACCATGAATAATATCAACCAAAACGATGATTTGAATGATGCAATTCGCAAGTCCCTGTATAAATATAAGTCGAACATACCTGGTAATGCTGTTGACTTAAATGACATCTGCGTGGTTGTCATTCCCATCACTGTTGTGCTCTTGTCCGTGTGATCCCTGGTGGTTTCCACCACAGTGGTCTTGGTCGAGGTGCTCTTGCTGTAAGGTGTTGTTGCACGTCCGCCATGTGCAGTAGTGTTCCCTGGCGTTGCAGTGCTGGTTTCTAAGTGCAAGGTGGTGACGTCAGCAGAATCAGATGTACTGGGTGCTTGTGGTCCACCAGTAGTTGAGGTAAGCGGATGCTGGGCTGTGGTGGGTGTCGTCCGCAACACCTGAACAATATCTGTGGTAACGATGGTAGTGTGTTCTGTTTGGGCTTGCGGTGTGGTGCTCGGTTGGAGCTGATGGGTGGTGACGGGAGGAGTCATGGTAGTGAAAGTGTTGGTAGAACTATAAACAGTAGATGCCTCTTCAGTGGCTTCCTCTGTAACCTGTGGCCTATGAGTTGCTGGCATGGCAGTTGTTGGCACCACTTCTGTGTTGGTCCGATCATCAGTCTTTGGGATGAAGGGTGGTTTGCCAGAGAGGAACTTCGTAAATGAGTCATGGATTGTGGTGGCTACATCTTCGGGCAATGGCGGTGCAGTGGTCAAGCGCTGAATGGTTGTCTCCTCCACTGTATGGGTCGGAGACCCTCCGAGTTCCTCTCGGCCAGTTGAGCTGACAGATTCAGTAGAAAACTCAGAAGAAGCATCAGTATCGAGAGAATAACTCACTGTGGAATCGCGGCTCTGTTGGGATGTGCTAGTGGCATTGTGTCCACCGGAGGTAAAAGGTGAGATAGATGACACAGAGTCACCAGTTTCTGTATAAGATGTCCCGCCACTCATTGATGTGGCATCCATTTCCCCTTCATCTCTGTTTATCATTGTAAAAGGGGGTGTTGAATTTTGACTGTCATTATCAGACACCTGTTTAAAGGTCTGTCCTGTGGCACTAGATTGTCCCGTCTGTGACTCAGTGCCATGGGACAACGTTGACTGCTCGGTCTCCAAAGAGTGGCTTTGAGTTGCATTGGTGGCATTATGATCTTCAAAAGTGGGTTCGGTCTGTTCAGGCAATGTAGATAAATCTTCTACGGTTTCCTCCTTGCCCTGGGTGGCTCCTGATGTTCTCACTACCCAGCTGAGGGTTTGAGAGACAGCATCCGAGGAGTTGGAGTCCTCAGTGTACGCAGAGGTGCTGTTGGAGGTCACAGAAAGCAGCGTGCGTTCTCCGACTCGGTTGGTTGTGGAAATGTAGGTGCTATCAGTGTGAGAGACAGAGTCTGTGATGTCAACATCTCTCAGATCCGTCACGGGAGCCTCTCGCACTGTTCGAGCCTCTGTAATGGGATGGTGGCTGGTGATGCTGTGCGATGCTACTGATGGACCATCCCACTGGGCTGTGGCATTATGGGTAAACTCTTTGTCAGTCTGCAGATGCTCAGTGGAATCATCCGAGGTCATCCTCCAGTCAGCTGTGTTTGTAGAGATGCTTAAAGGTTTTTCTGAATGCCCTGGTTTGGGGATATAAAGAACAATATATATGTATTGTAAACTGAAAACAGTGCTGAAAGGGGAAATCTGAGAAACACGTCCACTAGAGTGCGCTTCATGTGGTGTGAGCCTTGGGAAACCTTATAAACTATGTGAGATGTTTTCAGAAGTGACTGCGGATGTAATGATTTTGGGTGGAGAACAATTGGCAGCCAAGCTCGTCTAACCTAACAAAAGCTTGGGCCCTAAAAATGGAGGGGATCTGACCCATTGGGACCTGCTGTTTCCTTCCTTCAGCTGACCTAGCAAAGTCCATATTACAGCGTTGTCACTGCCTGCATGGAGTTCATACACAGGCAAAACTTTTAACAAAAGGACCTGATTATTCAAGCTGTTCAAACAGGGTGGTTAAAATATATTGAGTAGCATTACCTTTATTGTCAGCAAACCATCCCTAGATAAATATTATAAAAATGAACAAAACATGCTTTTTAAAGAGTTAATAAAATACTTAGATGCAGATTTCCACTTTGTTTTTTTCTTTTATATGTTAATCAGTAAGATATACTTGCTTTTGCTTTATTTCTTAGTGCTTAAGTTTGTCTTAGTTCTTAATGAAACTGCAACATGGTTCTGTTGTACAGGACTATAAATAAAATCATAAGAACAACAATTAAACTTCTGCTTTGTAGCAATTCATTCAAATCTGAATGAGCTATTGTAAAATAAATGTTACGAGCACAATATCTGTTGAAGCTGATTTTAGTGTGGAAAGCCATGATATGATTTTGGGTCATGTCACTATCCAAAAATTGACTCACTCACTGAAAATGTCTCTTTGGGCTAGCATTACAGGGATCTTTTAACAGAAGATCTTTCAGCTTGCAATATGTTCAGGGATATACAGTCAGCCCTAAATGATGGGGTGAAAAAAGGCCTAAAAACAAACAGTTTCCTCATAAACTAGATTAATATGATTTGGACAGTAATGTGTAAGATAAAATAGAACCCAAAAATAGTATTTTTTGTGTCTAACCCAGTGCATACTGATGCAAAATACAAAAAGACTGTGCTCAATCACAGCTTTTTTTGTTTGGAAAGCAAAATACATATTTCTCAACTCAACAATTTATACTAACCTTTCTCAGGTGTATCGTCACATTTCTCAGATATGCATGTAAAAGTAAAGTTAGAATACAGATACAAGGCTATGAATCCACATGGATTCTGAACACTTCAATTCTGAAATGTTTACCTAGAAAGAGCGGCTAGTGGCCAAAATAATATTAATATACAATGACAGCAGAAAAGATTTTTTAAATACACATTTTTATATATTTACATAAAATTTACTACATTCTCTAAATGTTTTTTTAAAAAAAAGTATATCAGAGTCAATTCACTGCATTTAATTATATTTATTTAATTGCACTCTTGATGCCAAAATGTCAATAGGACAAATGACATGGAGTGGAAGTTAAATAAAACAAATACAATCACTAGCATAAACTGCAGATTGAAAAGAACTCATTGGCTCAAGAAAGTGGAACAGTTTATGAACCAGGATGGTCATGAGCCAAGAAGGTCATCCATTAAAAGAGATGCTCTTCCAAAAACTGAGGAAACTGAGTGTAAGTAATCTCATTAGCTCACAGATTTCATACTTGACACAGTACTTCAGCTGCTTTATAAAAACATAGTTCTTTTTACTACTACTACAATAATAATAATAATAATAATGAATTGAGACAACACTATTTATTGTATAAGGAATGTATTTTAATATATTACATGTTTATTACATATTTTAATGGCTTTAATAATTTACACATTTCAAGTTTTATCACATGAGAAACTTCTGAGTGGAGGTGGAATCTTTGCAATCTTACTGCAATAGTTTAGTTTAAAAATCATATTTCTGTACACCTCAAAATAAACTTCTCAGTTTGATCTAGTTTCCACTAACTGTAGACTGAGGCTCTAGCAGAGCCTAGTGTGCTGTCCATCTAACCAGCACTTGTGGGCATCACAGCGCGTGGAAGTCTTACCCTCTCGAGCTCCGGTGATGGACACACTGGCGGGAATGTCCGTCATCTCCCCCGGTCCACTCGATAGATCCACAGCTGTCGCAGTGGCCTCTCTCCCCGGCCAGGAGGAGGCTTGTTTTACACCAGTTGTTCGGGTAAAAAAAGTTTCGGTACTCAGCGGGTTATCGGTGTCCGCGTCTGGAGAGAAAGTCTCGGAAATCACAGTATTTAGGACAAGCAGAAAGACCGTGAAAACCACACGGCAAGCGCGTCTCTCGACACACGTTTCCATTATAAAGGCGACCAGGCGGACTTCCTAATAAATAAAACGCCAGTGTGATCCGGGCCACCATCGGAAAGCGAGTCCCTTTAACAGTTTGCCATGAGTAAATTCCATATGTTGGTTTTAAAGTTGGACATGAAGACTTAGAAGGGTTATATTTCAAGCAGCGAGAGTGACAAACCGGAGCAGTGGGTGACTCCTCCCATCAGGCAGGCGATAGCGGTTTCCACCCCATTCCTCTGGATGAACGCACTTTCACAAATGTGTGCTCAATTCGGTGTATGACAGTCAAATGATGCCACAACAGGTGGGATTCTTATTTTTCTTATTTTCTAAATCAAACCCCCAGTTTGCATTAACACTACGCAAAATCACTTGCTCAACATTTTTAGACATTTCTAAGACATTGGGGAAACATAACATTTAACATGTTAAAAGGCATTCACAATTGGCCCCAGTGATGCAACTTGATAATTCTATTTAAAAAGAGCTGGCATTTACTGGCAACATGAATGACCATAAAACAGAGCTAAACTTCATGCACCTGAACTAGAAATGTAATCACAGCAGTTTATTCATTATTAATGTGAATTGCACTTTACAGTCATGATAGACTTCATTTAGAAAGCAACTGGACCAAGACTCAAATCCCAACCATGCATACAATCGCTAGGGTTTGGGACTGACAGATCACCATGTAGTTTCACAGTATGGAAATAACTTTTGATTCTTACGCTAAATCACTTTTGTTCCAGTGAAAAAAATATATATAAAAAAAGAAATCTAATGAGTTTGGTGCATGAACATGAAGGTGAGCAGATGATGACAGTTCTTCTGCTTAGAGCAACTGATCTGCAGAAAATTGACTGCCACATAAACATATGCAGCATGCAAATAGGTTTGCATATTAAACCTATATTAATTCTGCATTAATATCAGTCATCAAAAATAAATTATCTGGAAGGTAAAGGTTATTTTTGAAGAATTAACTTGGCCAGAAAGTTGGAGGGGGCATGTTGTAGTTATATACTTTACTTATTAAACTGAAAATTAAATGCCCGTGGTGCATATTAAACCTTATACAAGCATTTCACCAGAGAAGTATCTTGATGGCAAATTAATTCACATTGCATGACTTTGATTGCACATTCCCGATTTGTCAGACAAGCATTATTAGTTTCCTTCAGATTTTCCAGGAAATAAAACTCAGTCCTCAGAGTACTACCTGACAAATTCAGTAAATAAAATATATACGTCTCAAGTGAGTGATGATTTAGTCCCATGTGTCCACTCTTTCAGCTTTCCAGCTGGTTAGCAGGGCACAGTTGTTACATGCTCAGCTGGACTGAGGGTCGACTATCTTGTCTGTGGTGGTGATAAAGGAGGAGTGATGGTAACGATCACGGAAGGCAAAGTCTGCATTTTCCTCTGTTAGCTGCGTGGTTTCCATGCCAACAGCTGACAAAGAGGGTGTCACCACAATCTGGTCCTGAAGGGCCCCCTCTTGCCTAAGGAGAGGCAAATGATTGGTAATGTCAGGTCTGGTTTTGTGTATATTCATAGTTCTAATAATCAAATCATCCACAATGGACATAATGGACACACATAATCTTTGTGAGTGCATTCCTTTTTTCGTTTTAATTGAAGAACTCTCCTAATAAACCAAGCTAAATAATAGCATCATTTTCCATAGAGCATGAAGACAATCACTTACTCTCAGGCTCAGTTCATTTAGATTAACATATTCATAATATATTTAGAATTTTGTTTTCTGTTAACTCAAACTGGTGTTCTACAGAATGTCTGTAAAATAATCAGTACTTTTATTTTGGCTGGACAGAAATTCTGATTGGATCTATTTTTGTTCTCTGTACAAGCATGGTTGTGTATTTTATGTATCTGAGAAACCTGCCCTTAAACATCATATAAAAATTGCCCTTTTCCTGTCTAAGTAGGTGATTCTTGGCCACATAATACTGCAATAAGGACCAGACTTTGTGCTTAAAAAGTCAAGTCTTCCTACAGAACAATTTGTAACTTACCACCCCATATTCTGCAGCGAAGTCTTGAGCCACCTGAAGAAACTGAAGCGAGCTGCTGCACCTGTGGGCAGAGAATGTCATTTTAGATTTCCTGACAAGAAAACTAATCATAATGATGGATATGTGCATTATAAACCTCTATATTTATTTGACTTTAATTTAAATGGTTAAAATAATCCTGCAGATATCAAAATGTTTATCAGACAATATTCAGTGATGAGCAACTAGGGTTATTTCTCAAATTTTCTCAAAGATTCAAAACCAAATAAAAGTTGGAAACAATTGCAATTACCTGTTGGCAAACCTGGGCTTGTTGTTCCAATGTAGAGAAAGAGGATAAGGGCGACTGTAATGTTAATTAAGGCGTACATCCACTGGATAACGAACATTATCATAAAGGAGCACAATGCCTAAAGAAAGATAAAAACAGCATTAAAATTTTGAGCTTAGAAGCTTATTGCTTACAGGTTGGATCATTTTTGCCAAACTTACACCAACTAATGAAACCCAGTGGTTGCAAAATCTGGCATAGACCGAAAACTGGATTGATCTTATTTCTGATTCTTCAATATTTGTTTCTGTACCTGTGAACGAAAGGTATATAAGGTGAAATACAAATTTTGATTACTATATTGAGGAGTTATGTAATGTTTTGTAGAGACCATTTCTGTCTATCGGTTCTCTTGGGAGCTGCTCAAGTTCAACTGGGCCAGAATTAGGCAAAGACTGTTTCCTCTTGGCTTCTGTCGTAAGGTCAGACTCCATAAGTCCTATCTGGCTGCTGGTATCATCATCTAATCCAATAGTTTGTTTCCTCCCATCTTTTCCTTTATCTATTGCTCCATTGCTGTTCAAGTCCAACCCGAAACTGTTCATCAGCGTTTCTTTAGCTGGAATCTTTGACTTCCTGCCCCGGGTCTTGGAGGCAGGAAGAGAAACTTTCTGTTCATCAGCGGAGTCAGAGCTGGGCAATGAAAATATTTGGTCCATGTCTTTGGTGAACTCCAGCAGTGTGCCGTTCACAGGTTCACTGATGGCTCCACTGCTGCCGTAATGGGGATGAGTGCTGGACACCAGTGATCTTCTAGAGCTTGACCTCCTGATCAGTGTCGTCCTTTGCTGGACCTGCAGCTCATGGGTTTTCACCACACAGAAATAGCAATAATCAATTATGCTGTAGGTTAGCATGAAGTTGATGGTGACAATGGGAGCCAGTACATTGACCTGGCCGATGAAGATGAAGGCCATGGACATCAAGCTGGTCAAACAGATAGCAGCCACGGGTGTCTTATTGGGCCCTCGCTGTAATACATATAAAAATAAGAGAAAGGTAAATCAATGGCTGTGACAAAATCTAGTGAGCTGCCTTACTGTCTGCTCACTACATGAGTACCTTGTAATGAAGCATCCCAACTTTAAATATTATATTTATAGTAAACACTTTTTTCCCTGAGCTCCCTGCAATGCATCATGGGATTTTTATTTTTTTTATTTTTTTTTTAAGATCAAGATGGCGCCGCAGACGGCAGCCTCGGTGTTTTGCTCCCCAGTTTTTGTTTGTTTTTCCTGTTTTTTGTTTGTCAAACACAATCAGTTTTTCCAGAGATGAACTGCTGAACATTCGGC
>JAUMHE010000056.1:15666087-15706801 GCA_032359235.1 Enteromius mattozi | reverse complement strand
TCGTTGTGTTGTTGTTGTCTCTGTGTACTGGTAGCTGTGACACCAAAACAAATTCCTTGTATGTGCAAGCATACTTGTCAATAAAGCTCTTTCTTTCTGAGATAGGAGTGTCTAGTCATGTCTACTTTCAAAGTTTTTATTAGTCATTTGCAAGTTCACATTATGGGCTTGGCTTCTGTACCCTAGTTTCTTTCACGCTCTTCAGGTTATGTAATGAGTGAGTATAAGTATCCAGTTAAAACATCCCAAAAAAGACATCTCCCATGTCACCTCAGACCGGTCATTACCCAGATCCCATAAATCTCTGGGATGGAGGTGCTACTGCTACTGGCTGGCACAGCTCCAGATCCACCAGGGTTGGTCTTTTCTGTGCTTCCTGCGTTTGTTCTGGGACTTTGATTCAGGGCAAGATGTCTCGGGCGAACTTGTAGCCCATAGAGAGGGGTCAGACAGAGCTCAGGCGAGGGAAAGGGTGTGCTGTGCTTTTTGAAAGCCACAATTGTTACAATTCATTCCTTCGCGTTTTTTGGAACGAACTCTGGGACACTATAATTAGGAACCCATCCTGTAGTCTATGGAACTACTCATTAAGCATGAAAAGTAAACAATTCATTGAAGTGGCACAAAGTGCATGAAAAACAAATGTTTAATTTCACTCGTTATACTAAGTCAGTTGTTAAAGTCTGATCATTTCTTAACACCTGAGAGAACTCATAAGTACATCCCTGATTTTCCAAATGGTTTATAAATCAAAGAATAGATTTAGCCTTGATTTAATAACATCCAAAATATATATATATGTATAAAATTAACCATTTGATTTATTTTAGCATAAAACCTAACCAGCCTTGCATCCCCTCTTATGAAACAAGACACAATATAACCACATAAGCACCCACCCCTTTCCCAAGAAATCCGAGAACGGGGATGACTCTCTCCTGGGCGATACACTGGAGGATCCTGGGTGCACCGTACAGGCCGCCCATGCAGGAGGCCAGGGAAGAGATGTAGAGGCCCAGCAAAAACAGGAAACCAACCAAGGAGACCTGGGAAAAAACAAACACAGAGGGGAAGAGAATGTAGAGGGCTCCACCCAGCTCTGTTCCGCTTGGCCAGACTGAAAAAAGCTTATAATGTGTTGAAAGTAAATCAAAGAAACAATGTGTAATCTGACAGAACCCATAATGGGAAAACGGGCAACTACAAATAATACAGTAGGGTTGATTATGTGTATGAAACCCTAACTTCTGTAACACAGTAATGTACAAAATGCACCTTTTTGTAGATTCAATAAAATATTTAATATGCATTGTATATAGAGTGTTAACCCAAAAACACCACAACCCACATTAAGAAACAGCTGGGTCAGCCACAACCAGGCTACAGCCTTACACATTCATAAACTATGTAGCTTAGTTCAGCAGCCCACTGTAATCTATGCTGACTGGCAGCTGTGTGGCTATCAAACGTCAGGGTATGTGCAAGGTCAGTGCGCAACTGGGCTCTGCTGTCACTCAAACACTTACACCAGCTGTAGCGTTGAGAATGACCTCAAATGCCTCTGTTATGAGGGCCTGCAGACCAGTGGAATGACATTAGCATGACAATAAATGCAACTGTAACGTTTTATCTGCGGTTAATGTGCTATTCTCAAGTCTCACTTTCAGTTGAGACAATGAATCTTAATAGTGGAAAAATCCATGGAAGATGGCCATCCTCTGAAGCCTGTAATAACATTAGATTACCTTTTCCGCTATTAAGAAATCATAGCGCAGCGCATCTCTGGTGCAAATGGCTCCCAGTAAGAACACAAAGACGAGATACAGGAACCACCTGCGGATTTCAACATTGAACAGGAGTCATTCGTTCTATTTATAGAAAAATTATTGAACTTATATGTATATTAAAATATATTATTTAAAATATAAATGTAAAATATATACTTTCGTGTGTGTATATATATATATATATATATATATATACACACACACACACACATTTTTACTGTATTTCTATGATCAATTAAATACAGCCCTGATGATTTCTTTTCAAAACATTAATAAAAAAACCCTATCAACCATTACCAGACATACAGTGCATCTCACACTAACTTTTATGCCAATTTTTGGCGCCTGCTCTAAAGTATGTGTACAGTCAACACAAATACAGGCTAAAGATGAACAAAGGAAGAATGAAAGATTATTTCTGCGGCCGACAGAAACATACGAAGTGCAGATTGCGGCGAGAGTTCCCACGGGGATGTTGTGTTCGGGCCTCTGGAGATCAGAGCTCATGTTGAATCCTGCCATCACACCTACACACACAGAGTTACTGTGAAAACAAGACTGGAAACAAGGGGCCATTCAAAACCTGTACATATCAGAGCTCACTTAAAACACCTTCCTGACTTCTAACAGGAGCAAAAAGGAAACTTTGATCATGACTGATTAGGGCCTTGTGTTGCTCAAATTAATTGTTCAAGTCTTTACAGGAGGTAGACGCTGATTTACCTTGTGTGCGGTAAAACAAGACAAGAATAAAGCGGTTTTTCTTACATTTATGGGTTTCTCACATTTTGTAGGTAATTATTTATCTCAGTTTTTTTATTTATATTGTCTGCTTTTATTTATATAGTGAAAATAGTCAAAAGCATTATGAAAGGTGGGTTGAGGTCACAACATAATGCAGACTAAACTCAAACCTGCTGAGACAATATGCACTTTACAGATTTACAAAATATGTGAATGCTAAACGATTGTGATCCTAAACATTCAAAACATTCAATAATATTTCTACAATATATACAGCATAAATATTATATAGATTTTAACAGTAAGATTAAGTTTTTCTAGAATTATTTAAGCAGTCGGTTTTAGGACAACATTAATACCAAAGACAGTTATATAAATTTTGAAAGAATTGTTTAAGTTTGCTATCTGTAATAATATATTTTATTAATTAAAAAATAGCTGCCTTTGTATTTTATAAAGGAGGTGCCTCACAAGAGGATTATCATATTTGGGGTTCCTTGAAATTTTTTTTTAGAAATAACATGCAGGCTCAGACTGAAACCTTATTATACAAAAAAAAAATTGTTAAATGTAAAATTAAATTCTGCCAAAAAGAAAAATTTCTGGGATGTCTGAATCCTAAATCCAACCTCAGCTACTCACATACAGTACAGCTGCACGTTTTTCAGGCTACTAAAGTTATACAAACTTATACTTCACTAATAGTGAAAAATAAATCCTCATATCAGCACAGTGTCATTAAATCAATGGCTATTATATCATAGTTTAGCCTTTTTTGTTTATGTGTAAGGTCACCTGTCGCCGCAGGAAAGAAAACCCCAAACACAGTAAAGAAAGTCTCGCCAGCTGTGTAGTCTGGCAGCGTGTTCTTACGCAGCAAATCCTCTGTATAACCAACGAATCCATGCTCTGTAATAAACATATTCAGCACAAAACAATGTTAGGAAAGACTGTTTATTACAACATTCAGTGAGTGCTTTATGGAAGAAGTCTGCACAGACACGATGATAAGAATCAGATTCATCTCCACTGAGTATATATGACACAAACATTACACACAAAGTTTTCCTGTAAATTACAATCTGTGTTATGAAAAGCAAAAGGAAATATTTTGGTCTTTTTGAAAAATCTGATATTTAGACAGATCAGTCTAAATAGTTCATAACATTAAAACAAACTTCAGAAACCATCCTGAAGCAGAATTCGAGTTTCCACCTCTCTGCTTAAAACACAGGCTGGTGACGACATTTACAAGAAAATATCCTCCTGTGCAAGACCACAAACTAGCACCCATGACATAGTATATTGATCTATCGCACACAGATGCAATAACCCCTTTCACCCTGAAATCAAAGGGAGGGGTTCCCTGGGGTGCTGTGGAACAGACGTCTGCTTTGAAATATGACAGGTTTGGACTCATGCACAGACAGAGCCCTGCATGTCTGTGGCTGACCATCACCGCCCTTTATGTAACAACCCGGGGGGACAGACGCCCCGCCAAGATGCGTGCAAACCAATTGCCTGCCTTTTTTTAGGGAATACATGCCAAGTTCAATAGTTCTGCGCCTCGGACATGATGGAGGTAATGCTGGACTAAGCTATGGGTGTGTTCACAGGCAAACAAAACAATCCAAGAACAGGCGCCGCAGAACATTTACGTAAACAGTACTGAGAGATCACCGTTGTGCTGAACCGTCACATGAGTGGGATTTTTACTCAGGGTGGCAGTTATTAAAGTCTATATAGCACTGACACTGTGTATTTCTGGTGGTTTTGTACTTGTGTACAAACAACAGTACATAAAGTAAGGTAGATTTTTTTTTATAGGTTAGTTCTTTTAAGTGCATTTACTCACCCTCATGTCATTTCAAACCTGTTTGATGTTATTATTATTTTTTTTTACTCAAAAGTAAATGATTGGAAGAATGTTCAAGTCACTGCTTTCCACATAAAACCAGATTTCGACTGCCAAGCTCATAAAAAGGACAAAAACAGCAACATTAAAGGGATAGTTCACCCAAAAATGAAAGTTATGTAATTAATTACTAACCCTCATGTCATTCTAAGACCTTTATTCATCCAATCTAAGAGCTTTCTGACCCGGCATAGACATGTTCAAGACCCACTAAGGTAGTAAGGACATTGTTAAAAACAGTCCATGTGACATCAGAGGTTCAACCTAATTTTATGAAGCTACAAAGAATACAAAAGATCGAAAAGCTCTACAATTTCATCTTATTTGTGTTTCAAAGATGAAGGAAGGGCTCATGGAATGGAATGAGGGTGAGAAATTAATGATTTCATTTTTGGATGAACTAGTCCATATGATTCATTGGCTATATTACATGACTTACATGATGTGTGTGTGAGGAACAGTATACACTTCATTCACTTTGCTCCAGCGGTCATATCTCATTTATACATATTTACAATGAACTCTAAGGCCCACTTATTGTCCACAATATTCAAAGGCACAATGACTTTTTCAGATGTTCATGATTTACTAGACAAGGATTAAGGAAAAGGATTTAATAATAATTATAATAATATTAACTGGCAAAAATGTTTTTTAACATGACTTTTCCATGTCTGAGAAACACTCAGAACTTTAAGATCATGACAACCTTGTTTTTTGCAGACAAAAATAAATAGGTAAATTAAAATAATAAAAATGCTCCTAATGCTTGATTTGTCTTATTTTAACATTGTCTTATATTATGTCTAAACTGTCTTATTTTATTTTGAGGCTCCCTTGGAAATTTGCTCCTATTTTACCCTCGGACCCCAAAAAGACTATTTTTAGTATAATTTTATGGTGCTTTTTCCTTTTTAGGATTTGACCGTGAGCACACACACACACAAAGAAAGAAAAACAGCAGCTTGGTCATTCTTCAAAACATCTATTTTTGCATTCAATCAAAGAAAGAAAGTCATACTGCTTTAAAATGTTTGGTTCTTTATAATTAAAAAATATGTAATCAAGTAATAATAAAGTCTCAATTAAGAGGCAAAAGCTTCTATTAGATGTAGGTTGTCACCCCTGCGGAGACGAGGCACTGATGCAGAGAGCCTGACTATGCAAGATCGTGATCCATTTCCCTCTTGGTTATCTTGTGATGGGAAAGAATGTGTTCTCTTGGATTAATGACATGTTTATCCAAAAGGAAGTCACCACCCTTTCAGAAGCCCTGCCTGTTCCTACCCTTCCAAGTCACAGTTTCTTGGCTACAAAGAGAGAGAGAGCTAGAAAGAGAGTAATTTACAATAGAGAGGATCAGGAGAAGGAGGTAGAGAGGAAGTGCATAAAGAAAGTTTAGGTGGACACAGCCTTAGAAATAACAGATATCAAGTACTCCAATAATACCATGCAAGCAGGAACAAACATATCCTACTTCACCACATCATAAATTACCTCGACATAATTACCTTCTTTTATGAACTTTGCTAAATCTACATTAAGCTGTTTTTGAAATAACAAGTGCAAGAATGAAACAATTAGCCATTGTTTAGTTTGTGACTCTTGAACTAAACAACCTTTAAAATACACTTCCATTCAAAAGATTTTTATTGAAAGGATTTTTAATTGAATACGGTTATATAAGATAGTAAAGACCTGCTTGCAAAAAACTCTATTTCAAAAATGTTGTTCTTTTGACATCAAAGAATCCTAAAATAACAACATATCCACAGGAATAGTAAGCTGCAGAACTGTTTAAAATTTGATAATGATACAAAATGCTCTTTGAGCCCTGAAATAAATGTCATGCCCTGAGATAAAACAGGCCATACTGACACAGCAGATAACAGCAGGGCCGTTACTGCTGCCCTCCTTGCCAACTTTCTAACCATTCTGATTGCTGTTTGGATATTTGTAGTGAGAGTCCTGATCTGAAGATTTGGAAGAGGAAGTGATGATGTGGACTCTGCTAAGAACTCGGATCTGCTTCCTGCCTGCTCTTTTGTCTCAAGCCAAAAATGTGGGTGAGCCCGGTCAACACCCTTAACCCAAAACTATGAGCGCATGTCAGTTTCCTGTCCAACTTGGGGCGCTTAAATAGAGTATCTTTGAGGTTAGAGTTGAGATCCTAAATAACATAACCATCGCACCATCACAATACTAATTATGCAAGTGAAAAAAAAAAACAAGCCAATGACCTGATCAAAGGCCATGAGTAGACAAGTCAAGTGATTCAGTTCTTTTCATAAAAAAAACAATTGTTTTATTCCAGGTATTTCTTCCCACCAATAGAGAAGAATAGAATTTACACCAATAATATCACAGTCTCAAAGCCTACAGTAGTAAGAAAGCTCTTCTCACAGTTCCTCTTGTGTGGTAATAGACAGGAGGGAAGGGACAGAACTAGGAGGTGCTCTCATTTTTTTTTTTTTTTTTAAATCTAGCACAAATGTGTTCACCGCAATGGTATGAACACTCGAGAGGATTGTGCTCACATTTTCTTCATCTTTTCCAGCAATAACATTTTCGAACGATTTGACAAAACACTGAAGTAGGTAGCAATATTAAAAGATCATCATCCCTTCTCCCATTCTGGCTACATGAGCCTGGCCACACTGGTGCCCGATGGCAGCGTGGATGTAGAACTCAAACATATCCTTTACCAAGAATTATTTCACAACCAAGATATGTGCTCAGCCCTTCGGTTTTCTTTAGCCTTTCAGTTCTTAAAGGAATAGTTCACCCTTTAAAAACTGTGGTATCTTCTTTATCCTTTAAACATATTTTCAAAGCAAGCAAGGGCTGCAATTGTAAAGCTCCAAAACATTATAATGTATCATTAGTGATGTCCATTTGGCTCAATATGCACTATTTGTAATTATTCAAGTTATACGATAATTATTTTTGAATGAAAATTATAAATAGAGTCAAGTCGTTGCACTAAATCATCTGTTGAAGTTCACAAAACTAATCTTAATGATTCATTCACAAATCAACTGATCCAGATCTTGGTTCTCTGTTCAATCACAGTGGTTACCAGCTGACTGAAGGGAACCATTTTCAGTAAATAAGGACTTAAATGTCAGTCTATACAAAACAAAAAAATGACCCAAGACTTGGAACATAATACATAGTACAAGTCATATAAGCTACTTTTTTATTTTTATGGTGCTTTTGTGTAGTGGCTTTTTTAAAAATCATCACATCAGATACGGTCTTCTTTTTGGCAGATAAGCATCGTTAGCAGGACTTTTATTTTGATGGCACTCAGAACCCAGCACCTGAGCTGTTTTCATTAGCTTACTGTCTTGTAAACAAGTACTGTCTTACTTGTTTAACAGTTGTGTCTAACATTACAAAGGCAAAAAACAAACAAACAAACAAACAAACAAACTGGTTCACCGCTACTCTTGTGTCTTTGTTAAAGTTTGACAGCCCCAGTCCTCATTCACTTTAATTTTATAAAAAAAAGAGTGGCCATAATATACTTCAATTTCTCTTTTTATGTTCTACAGAAGAAAGACAATCAAGTAACTTTGGAAAAACAAAATGTCCAAACTTGGGGTGAACTATCCCTTAAAATTGTCATGGAATGTGGTCGTGCTGGGATCTCTATATCATCATGGTTATGAAGCTTTCCTTGTGCTGACCACCTGGCCTTGGCTACGTGATTAACAGTGTTATCAAACTGTAAACACATCTGCACAGCAGCTCCTTCTTCCTGCCACTGGCAGGTAACCCGCCCATGCGGCGCCCAGGCCTAAACCGTGCAACCCCCTGGAGTCGTGCCAAGGGTGAGATCACTTTATAACCACAAGGCTTAATTGAAAAAACCTGAAAGAACCAGCGCCTCCTTTTTCCCACTGCCAGTGCACACTGCAGCCCCAGTCCAGCTCCTAAAAGTGCTCGGAATTACATGACAGCAGCAGGAGATGCAGTTAGGGGGTAACACCACATAACTACTCTATTATACCCCAACGTGTCTGACTTTCTCTGCAGAGAGAGAGTGACAAAACCATCTTTCTGAGAGTCTTGCCTCCCCTCTGGACAGGAAGCCAGTAATCAGGAGAACAGGAAGAGTTGGGATGGATTTCCTGCAAACTCAGTGAGAAAGTACATACTGACCTCATCTGAAGTGGGCAGCCAAAAAACTTAAACATTACAATGGACTAAGAATGTCTGCGTGCTTGTCCTAAGAGCAAGTGACTCTTATTAGACGTATCACATAATCTTTGCAGGATGCAGAGTTGCTTTTGTGAATCTGTACAAAAATTAATTTATACAAAGTAGACTTTTTTTGTAAGAGGGGGTAGATTTTTGTTGAATAATGTATTGCTTCATTTAATATGTATTTCTTACTTCATATACAATTTCAACACAAATAGATTTGAATGTCCTAAAAATTATATGTGTGGCAGAGCTGGATTTCTGCTTTTACAACATATTTCAATTTTTATAGACTTTAAAATGCAATTTATTCCTGTGATGCCAAAAAGTCAGGGTCATGACCCTTCAGAAATTATTCTTATATGCTAATTTGGAGCTCAAGAAACATTTCTTTTTAATATCACAATTTATAGCAGTTGAATTGCTTAATATTGTTATGGAAACCTTCAAAATAATTCCAGAATTCTTGTATTAGCTTAAAATAAAAAATAAAAACAGCATTTATTTGAAATATAAATAAAATGCAACATTATAAATGTCTTCACTGTTACCTTTGAACAATTTAATGCACCCTTGCTAAATTAAATACAATAGTGCATATATGTTTGCCTTGTAAGGTCCAGTTCTAGGATGGTAGTATTGTATATAACGGGAAGACTATTACTTCACCCTTCCTGTTACTTCAGCTTCCATATTATGATTGGTGTTGGAGTTCTATAATTGTGTTTATTTTAGGAAGAGACCCTGTACTCCCTAGTGGCCACGTGTACCCCTCCCAGCAGATGCAGGGCTGCTGGGGGTCTAACTAGCTTATTGCTTATACATCAATGCCACATTAATGCCTGGTATGCTAAATCTTGTCTTGCATTGCCTGTTAAACCTAAATGGTTTATGTAAACGTTTTTAGAAAAAGAAAATGTAAATAAAAAAATAATAAATACGTGTGAATTGGAAACCCACAGGATAGCACTGTTTGGGTTCCCACCACACTTATGTTACCCTGACATCTACTGGACAGTTTTTGCAAGGACATGTGCATATAGTTTTCACATACTAGCCAAATATTAGTTGTGGTAGTCGGTCAAAACCAACAATCATTTTGCTTTAAGCTGAAAACATTAGTAATTTCTGAAGTCACAGATATTAAAGTCACAGTTAGTAAACAGATATACATATACACTGTTGCTCAACTTTTTAAAAGAGGTCCCTTGTGCTCATATATATATTTTAATTTATTCCAGTGATGGCAAGGCTGAATTTCTAGCTAGTCTTTAATGTCACATGATCCTTCAGAAATCATAGCTAAAAACATGCTACTGCTAATGTAACTAAATCATTCATAATACGCTGATTTATTAAAATACTTAGAATAAATATACCTAGAATAAAGTATGTTTTAAAAAAACATGACTGACCCCAAACTGTTTAAACAGTAGTGTATATATTGTCATTAATAAGCTACATCAAACTACTTTTCAACTCTAATAAATGCATAGTACACCACAAATAAAAAAAAACAGACACAAGAAACTGCTAAATAACAGAACAGAAATAAGAGAAATGTCCACTGGTAAAAGAAAAATCCTTTAGCACACTGAGAATTTAGTCCAGTATATACAATGACTCGAACTTGTATATCCTCGTCTGGCAGGTTTGCCAGGAAATGTGCAAAGAAAGAAGTGTCAATATAAGAAAGGCAGGCACTGTTTAGTAGGGTCTGTGAAAACAACACTGCAGGGCAAGAATCTCTTCCAAAAGCACTATTAAATGGAAACCTTCGATAGAGTCAGAAAATCCTGTTAAAATGAGGTTTATTGGTTTTATTTCAGTGGGGGATCTATGTTGTTGTTTTAATAAAAGACTTAGACCAGTTAAACTTATTATGTACAGTAAGTGTTAAACTTACTAGAACTCTAATCTAAATGAAATTATCTTATTTGCATGCACGATAGCTCACCTGGATCTAGATGACTAAATGTCCCGATGACGAAATCCAGAGTGGACATAGCCAATATGCCCAGTAGAACCAACTGAAGGCGTATAATCCATTTTACCCCAGCCAGGTTAATCCCAAGCAGACCAATCAGAACAGCCACAGAGATGCCCCTCACCACCCACATGCTCTGTAAATTCAGCACCTGCGCAATGGACTCGGCAAAACCAGTGATGTACATCGCTCCAGCCACACACTGTCAACAAGACACATGACTGCCATCAAACTTGAGAACAGTGAACCGACCACCCAATGCATATCTGATATAACTAATACAGAAGGAGTAGCTCACCTGTCCAAACACATACAAGAGTCCCACAGTTCCTCCAACCCTCCCTCCGAGTACAGTGGAGATCATGGAGTAGACCCCACCGTTACCCACGCTGCAACACTCACACACGCCAATGCCTGACATCACCGTAACCAAGGCGACTAATACCACCATGGATACCAAAAGCATGCCCAGCAACACACCTGTGTTCCCCTACAATTGATCATATTGGGAAAAAAAATTAACATTTTCTTTGGATGGCCATTTATAGCTGCCAAAACATGAGGTGTATGACAACCTCTTTCTGCCATGGGATTAGAAAAAAATGCTATAAAAAAGGTACTTGCGACTTTTTATTTCAAAACTTGGACTTTTCTCACAATTCTACATTTACCTGTATATAGTTTTTTTTTCCGCAGAACTGCAACATATAATCTCATAACTGAGAGAAAAAATTAAGAATTGTGAGATAAAAAGCTGCACTTAAAGCTTTTAAAATTCTGAGTAAAAAGGTACAAATTGTGAGATATAAAAGCAGAATTGTGAGATGTAAACTTGGAATTAATAAAAATAATAATAATAAAATACCCCAGAATTATGCAAGTTGTTTTAAAAACTAACATGGATGTCAACCAAACTTTTATGCAATAAAAGCATCATGAAATCTACGATAAAACATCACTTACCACAAGCCACCCAGTCCGTAAAAAGAGAACCACCCCAAAAATGTTGATCATGCAGGTAGTAAAGACTCCATCCCAGGTGCCAAAAAGAACAGGTTCCCAGACGAAGAGCTGCACCTTCCACCAAGGCTGAGCATTACTCTGGGAACCCTACACAAACCAGTGTCACTCATATCTAAATAAGTCCCTATTCATTACAGTTCCTCTGCTGAGGATAAAACATTAGGTCTGAATTTATGGCTTTCGAATTATTTTTATGGTGAAACGTACTGATTTGCCATTACCTGTGCATCTTCATGAAACAACTCTTGGACTTGAGGACTCATGCTCCCTCCTGGGCAAGATAACAGCAGCTGGATCTGAGTAATGAGAAGACTTTGCTATGGGCTACTCATTTGAAAGGCTTCAGTGCAAAGCCAATTTTAACAACATTTGCCAAGTAGGCGATGGCCACGTAACTTGGATACATTTAAGCCAACTAACGCCGTCTGTTAATAAGTGACACATTGATAAAACACATGCAATTTATATCCTGCGCTTGACCAGCAATTTAATACTACTTTAAGCTGAAAGGCAAACAAACGCATTGAAGTTCACGTGACTGCACTGACTTTTGTGTTTGTGTTTTACTTTAACGTTATGTAGTGCAGTGTTTCCTTGTAAACCAAATAAGAAACGCCAGTGATAGCGGACCTATATAAAACTGATAAACTGCTGTTTTAGGATATTGATAAACTTTACATTCCTTGAGTAATCATAAAAACACTGACTTACCTTCAGTCGCTGTGCTCCCGGATGCAGCAGCAGGTGGAGAATGTGAGAGAGGCACAAATACACACCTGAGGAGTTGGGTGGTCCGACTCATTTCCCTGAATCGGTTCTTTCGAACGATTCGTTTAGATAGAGCATCAAACATTAAAACATGTTTTAGTACGTTTTATTCGTGAACGTTCTGCTTTTGAGGTAACTATTGAAAAAGTAACTCACTAAATTGGCACTAACCATGACACAGTGTTTTAGTATAGTATATTAGCCCTAAAATTGTATGATCCTATGGTCTGATTAATTCTTACTTTAAGAATTTTAGCACAACAGCTGTCTGTGTGTGGCTGATATTCATGGAAACGCTACGTGTGCAAAAAACGTCATTAAACAAATATCTGTTCTATCAGCGCCACCTCAGGTGTGTGTGTAGGTGTGTGTGTGTGTGTGTGTGTACAGCTCTTATTTGCATTTCACTCTTCTCCGACTAGTCTAACGGTGCAGGATTTCAGTATCGTTTATTTCATGTAATTTAACCAACAAGTGAACATTTATGACTTTAAGTAAAATGAAAATAATTTGAATATATTTTTATGCAAATTAGGCTAGTTGTGGTCATGTGTCGAGCATACTAGATTTAAAGCCATATTTTCAACCACAGTCTACATTTTGTTAGTTTGAAACTCACAAAAAATTCCCAGGATACATTTATGAAATGTAAAATGTAAAATTAGAAACATCTCTGTATTTTGTAAAGAATCCTATGGGGCGGTTTCCCGAACAGGGTTTAAGACTAGTCCTAGATTCAAATAAATGTCAGAGCTGTCTAAACTGAAAAAAAAAAAGCTTGCACTGAAGTCTTAAAATACATTAGTGCCTTTGTTTGGTCTTAAAATCCTCACAAATAATGCTTTTTTGCAAGGCATGTTTGTAAAAACTGCTTAAATGTCCTCATGTCCTCAAAGGCCTAGTCCTGGCCTAATCTAATCCATATCCAGGAAAGTGCCCCTATATGTTTAGGACTATGAGTATTTAATTAAACCATAAACATACTACTCAATAATTTACATTATATTTTTTGACATGAGTGAAATTTTTGCATTTAAAGAGAATTGGGAGAAATATGCTTAAATAAGCTATATAAAATATACACGCAATCACAATGAAAATATGTATTAATGATCATAAAGTCCAGCTTCATTTACTTGAATAAAAATATTTCTTCATTTTTGTTAAAAATAACCAGATATTTGGTTTTTATGAGATTCACACACAGTAAGAAGGTAGAGGCCACCCATTCCTGTAAAGAGTGATCATGACACATGGAAAAAGCACTCAACAACTAGATGTATTTGGAAATTTAATATTACACAACAAGAGGCACGCAGTCAAAAACAACCAATCAGAACTTTTTCCCCGTGTCTTAGGCAAAGTATTGCATTAAAGTATGTTCTATGGAAATAATTCGGCTACAATAAAATGGATACATATAAAAATATAACCAGTGTACAAAGACAGTCAGAGGACATGCACTCCCCAATAAAATTAAATGTCTAAAACTATTCAGAAGAGCTCTCTTACTAAATAAAACCATTCAGTTTTTCACGCAAAGTAAGCTTGAAAGAAAATAATGATCCACTATCAGTAACACCAGATAAAACTTTGATGCTCAAAATACCCAATCAAGAAGGACAAGTCAGGTGTCTAAATGGACATGACCTTTTAACAACAACAGCTTCCAAAAAAAAATTATACAATTTACTAAAAGGAAATAAAGCAAAAACAATACAGTAAGGTCTTCCCTCAAATTATCATTTCACTTTCATCAATTTCTGGAGCATCTGTAGCAGTAATTATTGATTAAATATTTATAATGCAGAGATCACATGATATTGAAACGATAAATAGCTTCCTAAAAATTCAACCTCTGAGGGTGTATGAGATCCATTCAATGTTTTATCAAATTGTAATTATTAAAATTGCATTCAGAGGCAATTCTTAAGAGGACAGTACATTTGTAATTTTACAACCAAAACCACAAACATGATTTTGTCAGAAAAGTTGTGCTAAAAGTCTTCAGAGACTGTAGGAATGAGCAAACCAAAATGGCAGCAAATATTAAATCATTTTGCACTCTCTCTACACTCCAATCGTGCACAGAAAAATGCACAACTTAAAATACACAACCTATTTACAACATGTAAAAATAAAAGGGACAGTAAAGGAATGTTTAGGCACACATAATAAGAGACCATAATCAAAAACAGTAATATGTCTTCGACACTCAGAAAATTTGGACTATTCATGAAACATAAGCAGAGCGAATTTGCGTGTAAATTGTTTATAAAAACCATTAAACAATTTACATAATGTTTTTAAAAATGATTTACAAAGAAATGAGTGTACAGTTTGGCATGATACTATGAATATAAATCATAAAATTAAGATTAATCAAAATACAGTTTTGGGGCAAGCAGGGAAATTTCTATAAACAATCTGAGAGAAAAGAAACAAAGCTTATAATTTACATGATTAGATATTAAGCTAACAACAAGAGATGTGCAATTAACCAAAGTGTACATATACATATTAGTACAACTTTACCAAACATTACACTTTATTTTTTGTTCTATATTAATCCAATAAGTAACAGCAAGTGAATCTGATACAAAGACATATGCTAATGGGTGAAAAAAAATACATTCTTAAATCATCTTTCTTGATTTCACTCAACACTGATACAGATTATATCAGATTTTTGAACGTGTACATTATGCAGACGGAAAATGGTAATTGAAAAATGCTTAAAAAAAATAAAACTGCCCACAAGCTGAAAGTGCTTTTTAAAGGGTATGGTTTATCAGATCTTGAGTGCATCTGGAAACTCAAGAAACCAGACTGTGAACAAATTAATCAGCTTAAGGAAACCAATTCACTTTTTTACAATACAAAGTATTGTATTTTGACTATTGTAAGTCAAACTAACCACTCAGTCAGGCACAATGATGACAAATGAAGAAGTGAATACCGGTCAGTGCTGTTGCCCTGGACAACTGCTAAAACGGCATCCCCAAATATGGGATATGTGAAAACAAACCCTTTACAGATGCCTTACTCCCCTTGTGCACCTTTATCTGATTAGCAAGACAGTCTCTAATGAAAATGTACGGATTCCCCCAGAAGGAGCATGAAAATATCAATTGTTTTGATCCAATAACCTCAGGAGAAATGTGCAAAAATATTTCATGATTATATAATCTTATTATATAAAATTATGGGCTAGGTCCATACAAATTCAGTATGACAATACCTGCAGATTGCTCTAAACAAATTGTCTCGGAGAGATTCTTTAAGGGAGCAGAAAATGCAAGTATATATATATATATATATATATATATATATAAACATTCCAACAATTAATTAAATGCACAAAAAGATTAAATACACAAATTAGCTTACAATGAGGTGAGAAAAATGTTACTCATTTTTTAAACAAAAGTGACTTGCAGTACATCGATCACAAAGTGCCTTACTCAAGTCTAGGGCATTAAAGTAAGGTCCTTTCAGTACCTCTCCAGACAACATGTTACAAAACTAATTAAATACAAAAACTGATTGTAATGCTAGACTAGAGTAGTTTCTATTTTATTAGCTCAGTCCAGCCTGATGTTCCAGCAAAAGAACTAAATGCTAACAAGAATTGATCTTTGTAGTTTTCTCTCTGGGAAGCTACGTTGACCCTATAATTTAGACTACTACAACAGCGCTGTTGTAGTAGTTTGAATTCTTAATTTTAGAACACACAGGCTAGCTAATTTGGCAAGCCACTGTGTGTTTGTCCCAAGCAATACATGTGTAATCCACAAATAATGCAAGGACACATAAAGAGTATCCCACAGTCTGATAATAAAATCTAATGCGTGCATCACTCTGCTCCATTTGATTCTCGCACATGCGTGATTGTTTAAAGATGGAAAATCATAAGTATTTGCACAGAGATCACATTGCCTTCACTGACAGAACTATAAAGTGCCTTTAAAATGCTTTAAATCATTAAAAGCTCCTGTTTAGCCAAAGGTTTGGCTGCTTGTAGCATCTGGAGATGAAGTTAGTTGAGTTCTTGTTTCACTAACAAGAGAGAACTCTGGAAAGTCCGTTCCTCCATGACCTCTCAGGCTAACTTGTCCACTGGCAATGCTAAACTGTGAGGATATTCCAGATCGTGAGCTTGGGAATTGAGATCGAAAGTTCTGGTCAAAAGTAGCAATCTGAAACGTTTGACTAATGCTTTGTGCATCTGTTTTTTTGGGAGAGGTCACTTGGTCGAGGAAGTCCTCCGTTGGAGAAACTGAGGAAGGGTTTGTCTCGTCACCTGAAAAGGAGAAGGAGTGTTGGGAATCTACTAAAAGGCTAAAGTTAGGCTTCTCCAAGGTGGATCTCAATGGCGAGTTCATGCTCGGTCTGAACCGGGATGGGGAGGTAAACTGCTTCTCTGTGGAAAACAAAGGCTGGCCAGCGAGACTAGTGCTGTCATTTGCAAACGTAAGACTCTGGTTGTTCAGGTAGGTGTCGTTCTGACTGGTCCTTTCCAGCGCTTGCTGGAGAAACTTGGAGTACTCCTGCAGAAGGCTGGCCTTCTCGGCTGGGGGTGCTTGTGAGCTGGTTCCCAAAGTCTCGGTGGGACTGCTCTCATCGGAAGAGTTGATAGAGATGCTGGATGTGACCTCGGTGTCCGCCACACTGAAGGAGATCTCTGCTTGCCCGTTGGCCTTATTGGAGTAGTGTTCGAGAAGCGTCTGTAGGACCTCATCTGGAAGGACATTCTTCTCATTACTGGACTTGATCTCCACGTTTAGCGTCTGAGTCTCGGAGAGGATCGTGGCGGGAACAGTCTCATCGATGACGCTCGCTACAGCTGCCTGAGTGACAGAAGGCTGTGACACAATGCTGCTCACATTGAGCGCATAGTCTCGACTAGTGTTTGCCGCCTGAAGATATCGCTTCTTCTTGAGAAACTGCATGGCGTCATCGTAATTTGTGCTGCTCCCAGTTGGTTTCGTTTGTCCTCCTTGTAGGGTGTCAACTGACTCCATGTCAGAATTGGTCTCGACATCCAACAGGCCTTTGTTGTCCACAATTTCAAACGTGTATCTCGTTACTTTGCTCTCTTCGAAGGAGGACAAGGGTGAGAGGCTCTGTGGCTGTTCTAGGGCTTGCTGTTTCAAACCTCTTCTGCTGGCGATTTTCTTTAGCACTAGTTTTGGAGGACTGATGATTTCATCATTAGACTCCTCCCCAGCAAGATGCCTGTTGCCAGGCGGGGAATCAGGGAGCTCAACGGAATAATCTGCCACAACATACTCGTCCTTGACCTTGGTGTTTACAGTGTAAAGAGGAAGACACTCACTTTTGGCCAGTTGGCCTTCAGTCTTCTCATCGTTACCAGCTTCGACCACTTTGTCAACTGTTGGACTTGTAAGGGCAACACGACTTTTATCAGAGGTCTTCTGACGTTTCTTCTTGGGAAGTGTGCATTCCTTGGCAGGAAAAGAGAAGCCCAAGCTCTCTGAGGTGCGAAGAGGGCCATCTTTGGCTGCTGCTTTCTGCACCTTCCTGTCCTTATTCTCATGGCACATTCGTCTGTGCTTTAGTACTCTGTCAGTTCTGGAGAAAAACTGTTGGGAAAAATAGACATCATCATGTTTCAGACTAATTGCTCAAAATCAAATCTGATTTGCTTTGAACTGCACATACCTGATGGCAATAATCACACTGGTAAGGCTTTTCCCCGCTGTGTGTCCTCTTGTGTCTCTCCATGTGGTATTTCTGAATAAATTTCATTCCACACTCATCACAGCGAAAAGGTTTTTCTCCTAAAGGGGAGACATGCAATTACGAACGATATAAAGAACAATTTAGGCACATGAAGTAGGCCTACTTTTTCCATGCTAAGACTTGATGGGAAAAAAACTAGGCTTTGACCCGAGACTTGCTTTCTCAAAGTATAAAGATGTACCATAAAAAAGGGGCTTTTAATGGACTACATTTATAAACGGATCACTGACTTATTTCTTAAAGAACATATGAAGATCCACTGGTATAATGGTTTTAATTCCTTTCTGCTCACCTGTGTGGATCTTCTCATGTCTCTGAAGCAGGTACTTCTGAATAAAGCGCATGTCACACTGATTGCACTGAAAAGGCTTTTCACCTGCAAAAAAATATATATAAAAATATACATTTCGCTCTTTTATAACAATTATTCCCAAAACACATTACACAACTTACCTGTGTGAATGAAGACATGTCTTTGTAAATGGTAGTTTGTCCGAAAAGCAGCATTGCAGTGCTCACAGACATGAGATTTTGGGTTCTGGTGCCCAAGGGAGCCGTCTTCATTAATAGTGAGAATCTAACAAGATGGAGGAAATACAGTTCAAAACTACCTTAACTTTCATGTCTGTGCTTCTTCAGAGCATCATAACTGTGGTCATAATATTTTATGTCCTTGGCTAACCAATACCATAAAAGAATGATGAATGTCAGTTCAGTTTACTCACAAATGTGCATCGCAGTTTTTACGTTTAATAACATTTCTACACTTCAGTAGCCAAGAAGTCATGAAATAAAGCAGCGAGCACACAAAACAAGCTTTTTAAAATTGTAATTATTTTACTACCACTGTTTTGCACTGTGTCTCTTACGTAGAGAACTGGTATTTTAGAATATTTTATCAGTAGCATATCTGATGAATTATAGTAAACCTTTGCAGGCGAGCGCTGCTTTCTCTTCTTCTTTTTGTGACAGTCAGATGGGTCCCTCCCCGGTTTCTTCTCCTTTTTATTCAGAATCAATGAGTCTGGCACTTTCATCTCCTGCTTTATATTTACCTAGCAAAAGTAACAACAACACGCTGTTGGAGGACAAACACTGACAAGGCTGATGGAACTTGCACAAGCCAAAAAAAAAATTAATAACAGTGTTAAAGCACTGCAGTAATTAGCTCTTAATCGGCCCGAACAACAATACACTTACTGGCATATTGAGTGTATAGTGTAATTTATGGGAGATTCGCTGTGGGAAAGTTGCTTCATCCTGTCCGTCATTTTTCACCGTCTCCTCATGAACCATCAGGTCATCCTGGGATATCAAATCATGCGAGGTCAAGCCTCCACCTGCCAGGTCTTCGTCATCATCTTCATCATCATCATCCTCCTCTGCCAAAAGGGGATGGTTAGCCAAGCTCCGTTCCCCAAGTGTCATATCCAAACTGCCCCTTCTTCCTCTTCCGTCCACCCTTGAGGGTCCCAGAGCTCTGGATGAGTGGTGAAGCCCCACAGGGCTACATTTCATAAGCATCCCCTCCAGTTTGTCATCAATGTTCATCGCTGAATGCTAAGCAGTTGAGCTGAAGCTACAGGAAGAGACAGGACCAACATAAGGATTCCTATCAGCAGTTGCGTTCACAGCACTTCCTCTCCGTCAACCTGGCTGAGAGAAACAACACGCTTGAGTTTAAAGGCAACAAAACTCACATCCCTTTTGACAAGCAGGAGCAAAAGCTGATGATCCATGTATAACGTTAGGTCAAATAGATGGAAATCTGATATTTTGAAAAACATAAAAAATAATTTCCAGGTTTAATTGAAAAAAAGGATTTTTACTTAAGACACTGATGGGTGTTTGATTAGGGTTAGAGCTAAACTCTGCAGTGCATTGGACCTCCAGGGTAAGATCTGAGAAGCCCTGGTCTAGCCTATACGCACAATCAAACAAAAATCATTTTTATCACCTGCTAGGCAGACGAAAATGACATTAAACTCGGTCTGACTTGACACGTCTTGAACAGTCATTGTCAAAACGGTTACTGGAGCATAAACTGACTTAATAAGGAACAATTCATGCCTTTTTATGTCAGATTCATTATGAAGAACTGACTCAAAAAGGACTGCAATTTATAATTTTGTACTGGTTTAATGAGACTTATTATTTATTTATATTCTTTTCAATTTAACTGTAATGACACTATTGAATAAGAAATACAAAAATGTTGCCAAATAATGACTACTGTCAGCTGTAAAGCTATTTTATAGCTGAAATTTAAGCAGTTTCACAATAAATGGTGAACTTTGCAACACTGACTTTATTATTGAGCAGGACTGAGATGAATAATGGCCTTTTTTCTTCTGAACATTTCATATTTGATCAACTTTTCAACACTGCAAATGCTATTTTCCTGTTTATTACTGCGAAGCTGCTCTGAAACGATCTGTATTGTATAAAAAGTTATATACATGAATGACTTTACTTCACAATAATACATGCTACTGGCCTCTTAAACATTAATATGGTTAATATTTATATTACAAACATACCTGATTGGGATTAATTACTAACCCAGGATAACATAATTATTCTTTTATTCCACTGAGGCATGCGAGCTGCAATCTCATTTTTATAGCATTTTCACAATATTGTTTCAAAGCATGTCTACAGATCATTTTCTCTTAATGCACCCAGTGCGAAAGACAATCTTGACTGTAGCAAAGCAACAAAAAAAAAATCACATTAGCTATTCTATACGCATAGACATTGTAGAAGTCAAGTTATGACATTTCAATCATCAACATACATTACATACAACCCGCATATTAAATGAATCAACGTATGTATACAAACCTAATAATGCTGATATGCTTAAACTAAAAAAACAACAACTGAAAGTACATGACTCTCAAGCACAACACTGGCTGCCTGTTGCCACTGTCAGAGATACAGCTGCGCATTTCATTTGACGTGAGGTTAGTGAAACTACTGTATTTTAATAATGACTTTAATGTATTTTAATGTATAAATGTAGTTTAGAATCGGCCTGAACTCCATCTCTACGCTGCCGTTTCAGCACGCGCATAGAGGCCGGACAGCAAACATTTTCACGGCTGATTGTAACGAAAAGCCTCGCAGATGAAGAGTATACATACCGCATGTGTCTTCAGAGCAGCGCTGGCGGCGGGTTCGAGCCGCTCATGACGTGTTTGTCAAACTTTACTGCGATGCTGCGGCTAGCACGAGAGGCTAGCGGGCTACATTCCATCTGCAGCTGCGCAGCGGTGCATTGTGGGATCGCAACGGACCTGCTCTAATGAGCGTCTGTGACAGGACGTGTTTGCTTACTGTTTGAAATGTGCGTAAGCAATATAATAAGCTAAAAAAAAGAGAGCTGTTAAAATGTGAGCTGTTATATTAATTGGTGCATTCGTAATGAGATTTACTAAGAATTCTCTCATTCGCAATTAAGTTCACTCTTTTATAATAGAATCACGTATTTCAGGGATTTTTGTGTTTTTAAATAGACTCAGTAATATACAATAAATAAATAAAATATATTAAAAATAAAATATTACAAAACATCAGTTGTGCAGACTAAATAAATAGTAAATACTTTTTATACGAATACATTTGAACTGTTATATTTGAATGATATTTTATTTCAGGTCTATCTAGACGCGCGTTTTAGTCTGTTCAGACTGTACATTCAATTTTAGACTTGGCAAAAGTAATTTTAAGATATATTTTAATGTTTTTACATTTCAACCTTAAAGATTACCAACAAAAAAAAAGCCCTGAAATAAAGGTCTGGGGGAGGGGATAACTTAAAATTGTTTATGTAAATAATAAAAATAAATAAAAACGATCGGGTTCGAGCATTTTTAAGGCTTTGAGGTTGTATAAGGCAACCTGAATGTATGGCTGACACTGAAGCACATCGAAAATGGAAAAAAATGAAAATAGGCTCACACACACACACACACACACAGACACTGAGACATTAAATGGTTAAACTATTACATTGATACAGACACACACACACACAGAACTGAAATGGTTAAACAGTTATATTAATACAAACACACAGACACACAGGCATACATTCACACACACTGTGTTGTAATGTTACATATTTGAAATAAATGATAGGTGACATTTATTGCAAGTCTTCTCTTTTACTGTTTCACTGTTTCACAATGATTATCTGGCAAAATTGTAAAAAAAAAAAAAAAAAAGTGTAAGAGCAAAATGGTAAACTTTAATTAAATGTGATTTTAAATGTTATAATACAGATTTTATAACGTCTCCATGAGGAAACATGAAAAGGACTGATTTTGAGCTCATTAGTGGTCTTCCGCTGCCATCTAGTGGTTATTAATTGCAATTTCTTACACAACACTGTGTTTAAGTGCTATAACTATTATAGTGTTTTTTGCCAAAACTGTTTGATTAACATCATTAATCCCAGAGGCAAACTCGTTCAGAATGAGGAGATCTATGATATTATATGAAGATATAGTCTATATGTGAATGTATGAGGGATTTTTTTAATGGTTATAGTGCTAGCTATAGTGTGAGCTCTGTGAAACTTTGCCTGCTTGCTAAGACTCATCTGTCACATTTTAACCAATTTTCATAAAGTTTTGTGTTTTTGTTTAGGTTTTATAGGCTTTTGAGTATATGTGGCCACCCCCCTTTTTAAATGGCCCTGTTATAGTTAACCAAAGTACAAAATTGTATATTTTTTTGATAATTATCAATCTAGAGAGTGCAGATAATTGTTCTGTATTGGTTTGATCCAGATTGAGCGACAAACCTAAGACTAGTTTGAAAAAGTAGGTTTTTAACATTTATATAATAATAAATGAATAATATGAATAATAATAATAAATGGTTTGATTGACAGCAATGGTTCTTGAGGCAAAGTTGTTCAGAATGAGGAGCTCTAGAGACCCTCTCTATGGTCCCTCTTTATATGATATAAAGATTTAATATTTCTGTGAATATATGAACATGTTCTAAAATTTGAGGTCATTTTCTATAGAAAAACTGTGTTTTTGAGGCATTTTTAGCTGTTATAGCACCACCTATGGTCTGATCTCTATGAAACTTTGGATAATTGTTAAGAGTCATGTGACACGTTTTCACCAAGTTTCATAAAGTTTTGAGTTTACGTTTTATGGGCCTTTGGGCTCATGCGGCCACGCCCCATTTTTAAATGAGCCAATTATAGCTAACCAAAGACAAAATTAAAAAAAAAAAAAAATTGATAATTATTGTTCTAGAGAGTGCATAGATTATTACTGCAATGGTTTGACCGAGTTTGAGCGAAAAACCAGAGACTAGTTCACAAAAGTAGGTTTTTAACATATTTTCAAATAATTAGATTTGACTGACAGCAATGGTTCTTGAGGCAAAGTTGCTCATTATGAGGAGATCTATCAAAATGATATGTATATTGTGTGGGTGTGTGAAACACCACATGCTTACAGAGCCAAAAAAAAAACTCGTTAGCGCCAACTAGTGGCCGATTTCTTTCAAAATTCGGACCAACGGTTGCCTAGTTATAGCTGAAAAAGGTTTTTTCTATCTTATAATTGTTTTTTATTGTTTTTTTAAAAAAAGGTTTAATTTAATATATAAGCACTCAGTTTCTCTTAATAAAAAACATCCACCGTTGATTAAACCAGCGACATAATTATAGTCTTTGAATAATTAGGGGCGATTAGTTTCGTACCACTGCCCTAAAAACAGCTTAAACAGCTCAAATAATGGCATATAAATGATGGCACATAAAAAAGCACTAATTTCTGACTTTGACTCAGTTTGTTAAAATATTTAACTGAGTTATACAAAAAATAGCAATCGGACAAAAGTGTGCACACACCTTTGAAAACTTGTTAAAAAAAAAACCTTCAAACAAATTCAAATTTGAACAAAATATTTGACTGTCTGTTAAATTAAAGGCTTTGGTTAAAAAACTGTTCATAAGTATAACACACCACTAGAGGGAAGCATTACAACCCAAAAACAAACGGAGACTCTTCCTGAGAAAATGGCTGAGAGCCTGTAGATAACTACAATTCATCAGTTTCCTGAAATGCACCCATTTTACAAAGCTCATGTTACAGGATGTATTCTTTTTCAGTGCTAAAATACACTCACACGGATTTAAACTTGATTAAACTTTTAAATACATTTGGTTAATTCCCTGATACACGTCTCATTCAGTTTTTTCATTATGCCTCAAACTCATCAATTTTGTATAAATTGAAATACAATCACAACGACCTCCACGAAAAATCCAAATGATCTCTGCTGAGTCCTTAGACTATCAAAAAGAGGAAAACAACCAATTTAAAGTAGACATTTAATGTGACCCTGACAACATGAAAACACAAGCCAAATAATAATTGTATTTTTTAATTATTCATTTTATTTATCATTACCATTAGTGTTACACAACGATTTTAACAGTATATATACAAAAGGATGATCTCTGCCCCACTATAAACCAAAAAATAAAAAAGATCTGGATGACCAGCGGTCAGGCTGAGTTACACATGCAGCTCTAAAATGAGGAAATTATTCTATCCTGCCTTTCCTGTGACCTTCGTATTCCTTCAGCCAGATGTATATCAAAACACTGACCCACCCATTCATCATAACAGATGACAAATATGGCATTCATAGTGGAAACTGCAGCAACAAAGAAAATATGCAGTGTTAAGTCTCGAATAAGGCATAAATAGCATATTAATATTTTTCAGATGAACTGAACCATTAAAAGGGAGGGGATCGGTGGTCATAAACAGCTCATGTTTTTGTGGCTAAACGTGCAAAAATGACAGACCAGCACGTTAGGATGAATTTATGCCACTTTGTTTGCTGTGTGGGCGTCAGGGCAAATTTAGTTTGCATGCGAATAAGACAAGTTACTTTCATAGGAAATTTGCCTTTTGGTGTCCTCTGCGCCAGCTGATAAAGATCATTTTGCACGTTCCACAGAAATTGGACACGTTCCAGATGTGCGAGACCATTATGAAGAGGGGTGTAGGGTACGATAAAAATGGAACTGCTGGATTGACTAAGAAAACCCACCCTCTTATTTTCCCTTGACAGTTTTAATCTGTGCTTTTGTGTTTTATGGCGAACTGAAGTAGTAAAAAGTTAATTAAAAAACAAAAAAGGAATGATTTTAACACATTTTGGCAGCAAAAAGCATAAAGGAAAAGACATTAACAAATTATAAAGAAGTGATTCCATAGTTAAAGATTAATCAATACTAATTAAGTCATTCTTTTGTTTCTGTCTGAAGTGTTAAGAATTGTCTGTTACCTTCACAAACTCTTGTGTAGGTCAAATTAGTGCAGTAACAAAAGTAACCACGTCTAAAATCTGGCTCGTGAGCATGGAAATAAATAAAACAGCACCCCGTTCATTCATTATTTGGATTCTTAAACTAGTGTAATTGATACCCATTTACACCAGAGCATCTGGTGCAAGAGGCTGACAAATGTTTAGGATTGAGAGGAAGACTTTAGTCCCCAAGGTCAGTCTCTAGGAGTGTGTGCTTTTCTGGATTGACATCTCCAAGGCCTCCTGGTGTTCTGGTTGTTGTGAAAGATGTGAAACCTTCACATCTTACTGAAGCACTCTTTAGCGTTGTTCCACACTTGAATTCCCTATAAAAAAAAAACAAAAAAAAAACATGCTTATTTCTTTAATACAAGTCTGCCACTTCACCCTTGTGTCTGATTAGTGGAGACTGATGTTTAGATTGTTAAGTAATGACAAAATATATAATCTTTTTTTGCTGGCTTTGATGCTACTTACTTTTTTGCACATGCTGATCTGCATGATGGCATAGCTGATGAGAGCCTCTCTGAGATCGTGGTCTTTCTGCTCTTTAAACCTCTCAATGTCCACCCATGCACTTTTCACAAAGTCCCTACAAAACCAGACAAAGCTTGCATGAAATAATCATTCGAATGAAGCTTGACATGAATGGATATATCCTCAAACCTACATATTTTTAAGAAAGCTTTGACTAACTGGCCTGTTTTTGGGTACAACTCGCTCTTATTAAATGAGTTTCTCTGGGATGCAACAAAACGAGCAAAGAATGTGTATTTGGAGCATATCTGTATATTTCATAATTTCTGTAATGCCACAGAGAATAAGAAGGCAATGCAGTTTTGTTGCGTAAGCTTCTCAGCTCATAAACCACCTAATTAAGTAATTTTCTGACAACATTTATTGCCTTTCGTCATCAGCAGTACATAAATTTAGTTGTGTGGGAATACTGCATTGCTTACTCGCATTCTGCATTTCTTTCTTTGACCATTTCCTCTCCTTCTTCAATCTGTGTCTCTAGCATTTTCAGCTTGGCCTCTCTCTGCTCTGGGGTCTCTTGTCCAAATAGTTTACTGGTCATTCCCTTCAGAGAGAAGGTCCGTATCGTCTACAAAAGAGAAAAAAAAAGAGAAGTAAATGACACCCATTGGTTAGCCTCACTCTTCCTCCCATGTTTATTTGCAGAGAGCTGAAATATGGACATTTTTACTCCCATTTTTTTGGCTAAGTGGACCTAGTAATTATTCATATCAGCCAATTGGGTCAGAATGTCTTTGTATGTTGTTGGCTTTTTGTGCTGCTCAAATGTTTACTTTTAAAAACGTGCAGATGGAGTAATTCTCTACAGGCTTGACTCATACAAACACAATTTTAACTGTATAAAACTGTTAAAAAACAAAAAAAACAACAACATACAAACCCAAAAATAAGAAAAGTGCTTTATATATTGTATCATTTGTTTCCCTTTATTTTCCCCTCATTCTTTTGATATGACATGAGCCTTGGTTTATAAAAATCTTGCTGGAAAGTCCCCCATTCCAGACATAAGAGAGGTGATGGGGAGTTCTTCAGTCTCTGAGTTGTGTCATGTGGTCAAATGGACACTGACCCCTGTGGCGAGCTCCTCCCGCTGCTGTTTCTTAGAGGTCAGATCCTGGGCAGTCATCTCTAGTTCATACTGTGTCAGTTCATGCTTCCTACACACTGCCCTGTAAAAAAAAACACATAAACCACAAAATATGCTAAATCAACCATAAACGCAGATTGTTTCATTGTTTCTTATGGAAATTGCTAAACTGAAAGCCTAGATGCCCTGCAGTGTGATCACTTTCAAGAAAATTGGGAACTGATGGAGGTTTGTGTTCACAGTGTACCAAAAGTTGCATGTAACTTAATCAGCCAGTGGGGGCTATCAGCTCCCAAGAGTTCAGTGAGAACAGGGCCCATGTACATTTCTAATCAACCACACTGTTATAACAGCTTGTGTTAGGTATGCTTCAGATCACGTTTAAAATAGTAAATCAATGACAACAATTCTCATTTTGAGTGAACGTAACAGCTTTGAATATTGTACCTTAGTGCATCTGCGTAGAAAAGGTACTCCTTCAGCTGATCCGCATAATGCTCCTCTTCCTCTAGAATATCATCTACAGAAGCAGCATACCTATAACATAAAAAATTACCCAATCAAAGGATAGTTGACATAACATGTACACAAATCTCACCTAATGTGGTCACAGATGTGCGTACACTACTGTTCAAATGTTTGAGGCCAGAAAGTTGTGTTTTTTTTTTTCACCAAGGATGCATTGAATTATTTAAAAGTGACAATAAGCACATTTATTATGTTTCAAAAGATTTAAATTTCAAAGTATCGAGAATAAAATCAGCTATCACAGAAATAAATTACTGTAATTATTCTAATTAGGTGGTTTATGAGCTCAGAAGCTTACTCAACAAAACTGCATTGCCTTATTTTCTGTGGCATTACAGAAATGATGAAATATACAGATATGCTCCAAATACACATTCTTTGCTTGTTTTATAGTTAGAAGTCTTTTTCCCCAAATAAATGCAGCCTTGTTAAGAAGAAGAATTTAAAAAATTAAAAAAAAACCTTACTGACCCCCTTTTTTTTTTCTTAAACCAATACTGAATAACTATTTTATAACAGTTCTGAACTTGACCAATTCAATTACAAATGTTTGAATTAATATTTAGGTCAGAATCATCTTTTTTATAATACAAGTTGTTTTAAGTCTTATGTTTTTAACTCATTTTTACTCAGTATACGTTATCACAAATAATCGTATCTTTTTGAACGTTCAAGTTCCAAAAAAAACATAAGATAAATCAAATAAGATAAAGTACTTTTCATTTAATTCACTAAATCACCCAAAATAGGCATTACCTCATGTGTTTTTATATATTATATCTTCTTTTTATATATTGTGACCATGATATTTTCAATATTTTGAGGATATAAGGAATATTTTGGCCACACCGCCCACCCCTAATGTCACAAACTAGCATTCTGGTGAAACTACACGTTATCCTCTCTAAATAAGATGCAGAGCCTGAGCAACTAAAGCCAAATCCACAGCATAGCCTGGTTGGGGTATTTTGAGGAATTTTGGGAATAGGTGAGCAACATGATCCATAAAACAGTTTGACAGCTGCCAAATAGGTGCTGATGATGGACAGGTTGTTTCCTTTATTGCTGAGACAGACAGGCAGCGCATTGGGCTCTGAACTTTAACCTTTCTGCTGAGTACTGCAATCTGGAATCCATCAGAACAGAAAGCAATACAAAACTAAAGGGGCTGGTTAAAGACTCAATATGGACACTACTGCGGGAACGTCTCTCCCACAAAATCATCATCATCATCACCATCAACGTTAAAAAAATAAAAAAGACCACTAAATGTTTTGGCCATGGCTCCTGGAGATTTGCAGTGCGGTCTGCCAGCCAAATTAAAACCTGAGCCTCCTAAGGGCTCATCTTACTGGCTACTTGTTATGGGGGGGCGTGAATGGAAATATGAGAGGATTCAGATCAATCTGGCAGATGTGTTTTACAGCTCAGTATCAGGAGCACACACGTAGAATCACGGGAGAGTCATGGGGTGTATCATACAGCACCTTCATATTTCAGGTCCCTCAATGAGCTCTCAGAGGGTAACAGGATCGTCCCAGGTAGGAGAAACACAATCAAAACCAGCTGCAATAAAATCTTGCACTAATCCTATAAGGGTACAGGGACTTCTATAAGAACGGCTCATTGCGTGCACTGTGAACTCACGCATCCATGTGATGACCGGCGCTCTGCAGCCCATCTCCCATCTCTTTCTCAATGGCACTCCACTCGCTGTCCAAAACAAACAAAGACTCACATTGAACCACTGCAGCTGACCGCAGCTACACAATCACAGCCCAAAAGATTTACCCCAAAAATGCTTCTCACGAAAACAGTTTACAGAGAACGTTATAAAACTTGTCTGGCTCCTCCAAAATGAGGATACTTAATTGTGATTAAACTGTGTACTGATTGTACTGTGAGAAAAAAATCTTGAGCAACTGGTCTATTAATCATACACAAAGACTGTATAGTTTCAGAAGACATGAAATATAATGCACAGGCCATATACTGTATAGACTGTTGCTATATGCTGACCACATTTATATGCACATAAAAATTCTGATCATTTTTCTAATCAAATCTCTCATGCTCCCCAAGGTTGCATTTATCTGACTAAAAGTATAGTAAAACAGTATTATACTGTAAAACACTACTACAGTTTAAAAGAAATCATTCTAATTAGCTTTGGAGCTAAAGAAACATTACTACTTATTAACAGGCTTTGTTCAAAAATAAAAGTCTTAACCAAAACATAACCAGACAATGATATGCAAATAAACATGGTCATTATATGGAGAAAAGGAGCCTGGACATTCTTCAAAACATTTTTTGTGTGTTCCACAGAAAAAAAACTAAACCATACCAGTTTTGACATAACATAAGTAAATTATTCATATATAAGTGAACTACATTCAGACAAACATCACCTAAAGACTCTTCCATAATTTCCATGCACTTTGTAGACTCCATACAGGCGATCAGCTGCTCTCTAAAAGAAATGAGCAAATGATTAGTTATATGATTTAAAAAAAAAAAAAAAAACTAGATTTTTTAACAGCATATTTTTATTAGATTCACTCTCTACTGATTCTAATGCAACCAGATATATACACAATCAGAAGAATTTCAATGCAATAAATTAGTTTAGTTAGTTTAGAAAAATAATTAAACAAGTTGCCTAAAATCTTAGTGTTTTTCTTTAGTAAAGCAGGGTGTTTCCTCAAAAGTATTCAAATGAAATCAACAGTATCCTTACAGTTTTTATCCCTAATAACACCTAATGTATGCAGCACTTAAATTAGGCATTTGTTGGCATTAAATAAATTTTTCCTGAGATTGAGCTGTATATTCATCTGTCTTGACTTTGTTTACACTCACCGCCCGAACTCTCAGCAGCTGCGAAATAACAGACTGCAGCTCATCACCATAGTGTTTCATTTCTGCAAATCGCCTGTGAAACACACACACACACGGGGGGAGGGGTCAAGGTTAGTTTCAGTGTTAACAAACCACACAGTCATATCTTTATGCATTTCATGACACTGCATAACAGTTTGCAAAAGTGATTTACTTGTCTGGATTCTTCACTCTGAATGTGGCATTTAAAGCCTTCAATCTTGAATCGGCCTGTAAGAATGACAAAGGACAAATGTTGACACAGAACCATGTTTGTTTTTGTTGTTTTTTTCAGATGGTGTAAAACTAAATTACAGGCACTTTAAATGACTGAGATCAGATAAACACTGCAATATGGCAATAATATACACTAACATAAAACACTGCAGCTTTTTGGGTTGATGCAGAATGATCCAACAGGCTTCCTGTGCCTGTTTACATAAACTACAGCGTGCTGATAACAGATTATTCACCGCAGTAGCAATTTAGTTAGTTCACACAATTATTATTTGAAATCAACAAATAGTCAGTCAGCCTCATATCAACATATGAATACTGACCTATGGTGAGAAACAATATATAAATAACTGTGTCGTGGGTAGAAAAGAGAGAAAGAACCCAATGAACTGGAAAGTGCTGATATACCTTCACCTGAAATCCCGTTTCAAACACAGTTTCCTTCCAACCATTTTCCTGTGGGGCAGAGAAAGGATGCAATTTCTGACACTAACAAAGTGCATTATCAGCATGAAATGCCATTTAAAACATTATTTTCTGTTTAGACGGCAAAGGTGACATTAGGTCTAATCAATTTAACAAATTAATTTAGTTCAAATATTTAAATACTGATAAGCTTACACTACCGTTCAAATGTTCAGTAAGATTTTTTTATTATTCTGCATTAAACTGTAAATGGATCACAGTTTCCACATTAATATTAAGCAGCACAACTGTTTTCAACAAAAAAATGCAAGTAAGAAATGTTTCTTGAGGACCAAATCAGCATATTAATGATTTCTGAAGGATCATCTGACACTGATATCTAGAGTAATGATTGCTGAAAATTCAGCTTTGCCATCACAGGAATAAATTACATTTTAAAATAGATTCAAACAGAAAACTATATATCAATAGTTATTTTAAATGGCAATTTAAGATATATTCTTCATATCAAGAGATTTGAACACAAGGAAAGGTCAGTAAGAAAAAATGCAAATGTCCATTTCATATTGTGAGTGGCATGCCACTGGTTTGATGCATCCTTTGCTTTGTCCAGACAGCTTTACTAAGAGCTCTCTACCTCAGTGAGGAACGAATAGAAGATCTTGTCACAGGACAGGACTGGGTGTGAGGCCACTCGGAGCAAGAAGTTCTCTAGTCCCACCCTACGTCTCTCCACAAAGTCAGGGTCCATGTTGTCTGCTGACAGTTTGTGCCAAACAAATTCAGCCTGTTGCAAAAAGCATGAAGTTAAATTGCATGGATGCAAATCACATTTACAAGCAGCAGTAACCAAGGCATCTTGTTTGCATACCCGTTTTTCAGGCAACGGTGGAACCACCAGAAATGGATAGGTAACTAACAAATAGTTTCTAAGGAGCTCAAACTCGCTGTAACGCCTCCACAGTGAATCTGGGACAGGAGTGGTCCCTTCTGATGCAGCATCTACTGGCCTAAAAACAAAAAACTAATTAACATACTGTCAGAAGTGGAATGAAACACAAAGAAATAGAATTTCAATAAAATATTAGAGTTAGGTTTGATATAAACTTTGATCATCACTTTAAACATCTCTTTAAAAAATAATAAAAACACTTCTGTCATGAAATGTGAGGTTGATTTAAGCTAATTTTTAAACAAAACTAATCTGAAATAAACACAGCAGAGATCTACGAGGTTTCAAGTTGTGGGTCTGGTTTATGAAGGTAGTCATTTTAAGGGCCTATTCAAACACATGCCAAAGGTTTAACAGCGCTGTGTAATCTTGCTGAACTCCCAGTGCATGAAGCCATGAATGATGCTAATTTAGGAGCAGAACTCTACTAAATCACACTGAAATGAAGGAGCATTTACATGAACTCTCCTGCATTAATGAAACATCACTCTAGGGTCAGAACAGGGGGAGGGGGGATCGGTAGAAATTTTCCCGCAGGAGAAATCATGTGATTACGTTGTGCCGCCCCTCTGATCAGGGCCTTTGGAAGGGTCCCCCCCCCCACCATTATGGCGCCCCTGTACTAATCAGGCATCCCACAACTTTTTGACCATGTATTTCTTCTTAGTGGTCCACAGATTTAAAAAAAAAAGAAGAGAAAAAAACATTAAAATATATAATAAATAATATTTCTCAAGATTTTTTTTTTAGCAAGACTGTTATTTTATGAAATTAACACTTTTACTTAGCATGTATGTATTAAATTAACCTAGTGACATTTAAAATGATATAAAAATAAATAAATAATTCAAATAAAGTTCTTTTAGACTTTCTATTCAATGATTAAAAATGTATCATGGTTTTCAACACTGATTTTTATTGTGTTTTTCATCAACTATATGCAGCCTTGGTGAAGATAAAAGACTTCTTTCAAAATAGGTACACAGTCATGCATTTAATTAGTATTAATCATTTTAAATAACTTAGTTTCAAATGAATTAATTGATTAATTGAAGAAATCATGACTTTTCCAAGCCTGGAAATCACACCTTTTAAATCCACATTGAAAACTGTTGGAGCCCTTGATAATTCAGATGGAAAAATGCAAAAAGAATTCAGAAATACGGAGGAAATATACATTGGGGGAGGGAAAAGAAAAACGGGGAGACTTTGAAATAAGAGCTTAACTTCCTGAGGGATCCAGGGAAGAAATGGGAGCATATAATGTGCGCCACGCTAATAATCCATGATGAAATCAAAGCACAAGGAAGGTGCGGATTGGCTGGGAGGGTTTCTCCACACAGACTGTACAACTTTCTCCAAGATCAGTGGCACCAAACCATTCTCTAAAGCCCACTGTTTGCGTGTGCAGTATGCCTTCCACATGGTCCTTACAAAAATACATCCTTCCTTTTATGGGAAGGAGCAACAATACAGCAGTGTTTAGTTATCTCCATGACTTAATATAGGCAAGAAATTTTATTCTAACACAAGTATCACTATTCCTACTGTTGATATACTGTTAAGGTTAGGAACAAAACTTAATCCTGGGCATGTAACTCATCAAGTAAAGTTTTTGCTTCAGACATAAATGATGCCTCAAATCAAATAGTCTTTTGAATGGAGGTACTGTATGCTATTACTTTTCCAAGCAATCAAACTTGTGATTTTCCTTGTGGGCCAATAAAACAGGTGAATGATCCTGAAGAAGGGAGCCGTAAATATCATAATAATATTGCTTACCCCAAGCAACCACAAAAAAAAATAAATAAAATAAAATAAAATTGTTGTAGGACATGGTGCTAGCAACACAAAGGTTATGGGTTCAATTTCATAGGGAACACACTGGTTAAACGTTACAAATCTTCATTGCAATGCAAGTTCTTTTCGATAAAACGTCTGACAAATGCATGGATTTTAATGTAAAAAAATAGATAACTTTTCGCATGCACAAGCACCATTATCAGTTACTTAAGAAAATGTAAAAATCTACTTCTTGATGCTTTTCCAGTTGCAGGACGGTACCAAAAACACGTTTGAAAAAGTCTTGGTTTCAGACAGTGATTTTATAAGTTCGACCACTAAGTATTGTTTTTGAATCATGTGATAATATGTTACTGCACTCTGGCCAGTGTGCGTGTTTGGCGCTGCTGGAAACACAGACAAAGCACATCTGCCTGAAGCGCTGACTCATCACCCTTTCCAGAACGACACGTCCCTCTTTCCAACGCAAAGCTTAGCTGGGTGACGGGTGGGGGGGTGGGAGCAAAAGGTGAAAGTGACACTTCTGTTGCATGTCTCTTCCTGTCCAATGGGATAATTCTGCTTTGTTTTACTTGATGTAGAGAGAACGCTAAAGTGACAGATCCAGGCACAGGAATAAAAGGTCTAGTGTAAACATTTATGTATGAAGTAGACCTAAAGAGAGTAAATCCGATGGTCTGCACCAGTCTGCTATAGCTTCCACAGTTTCTGAGCCAGTCAAGTAATGCTTTGAATCTTTAATGTTTTGAATTAGTACAGTGTGAGCATAGTTCAGTCAGAAAGTCAATGTGTAAACCTGCTTTATCTAAAGTAGGTTATCACATTCTCAAAGAAAATGCACATTATAATTAAAAACTTACAGTATATATATATATATATATTCAGAAGCTGTAAACTAACTGCATTCAAACCCCTGGCCATCATTATTATCGCACAAAAGGAACAGCTATAATACTTATGACAAGGTTTACAGGGCTACTAGACTTCTTTAAATAACAAGTTTTTAGTTAATCATTGTGTCTCATTGTGTCACTGTGGCTCAACCAAAGTATAAATCTCATTTGTGTTGTTAACAATTAATCAGTTGTTGATTGGATGGGGGAAGATCTTAATGCAAACTTGTGGTCGATTGCAAATAGGGGCCACGTTTGTGTGGACGAAATGACAGAAAAAGTCCAGCATACGTTAACAGTAAGAAGCCTGTCCTTTCAATGGAAGATCAAGTTATGTTTAAAAATTATGATGTAAAATATCATATAACATGCATTTGTAAAATAAACTGACAAAAACAACTGTAGGATTTACTTTAAAACACTTCTCAATCAGAAATTGTGAGCACAGCAAAAAATGCTTTTCTAGCCAAGATTTTTTGCCTTGTTTCCAGCCAAAATATCTAGAAATCCTTAAATCAAGAAGGATTTTCAAGACAAGAAAAAATATTGTATTGTTTTCAGAAAAAACAAGTAAAAATTGAGTAAATTTTGAAATGAGCTAAATAATCTGCCAATGGGGTGAGCAAAATAATCTTGTTTTCTGTTTGAAATAAGAACATTTTGCTTACCCCATTGGCAGATTATTTGGTTACACTTTATTTCGACAGTCCATTTAGACATTTTACTAACTATAAGTAACTTCGTAACTACATGTAAACTAATTATCATTAATTCACAACTACATGTCGACTAACTCTCAGAGTAGACTGTTAGGGTAGGTTTAGGGTTAGTAGAATAAGTTGACATATACTTGCAAAGTTTCTGATAGTCAGTATGTACTCATCAAAATAAAGTGTTAGGAGATATTAAGCAGAGAGTCTACTAATACTCTAGTGACTGCTAGTTGACATGTAGCTGCAAACTTACTTACTGTTAGTAGAGTGTCTAAAGTGGGCTATCAAAATAAAGTGTAACCGATTATTTTGCATGTTTCAAGTAAAAACTCAAAACAAGACAATATTTTTTACTTGTCTAGAAATTAATACTTAAAAAATACCTTAAATATGTTTTACAGTGTATATAGGATAAATTTCTATTTTATGTTGACTTTACCATGCAGAGACAATGTAATAATCAATAAATCAATTAATCAGTTCAAACCAAAGTTGATCTTTGGTACTATTAAATATACTATTAATATACTTGTTCATCCCGACAAAGCAACACTGGCACAACCATTGTGTGATTTTGGGATGGGACTATTTGAAAACATTCATTACTTTGGTAATTCTGGTGAAATTACACATTTAACCTTTAATGATAAATTGTGTCACTGTGAAAGTGAAGTCAAGTGTCTTACCTTGTCTCTATAAGATACACTGTATACGTCTCCTGCATGTTGACGGTATTCTTCCCAGTCCTCTTCTCTGCTTCTGCCACACTGATCTCCATCTTCTTCAAAAGATTTGTCCCTTTTTCAACCATCTGTAGATTTTGGTCCAGAGAATCACAATTTTCAATACCATTACTGTATCCTTCTGATACTTTTAAATGCAAAAAAAATGGTTCAGGGCACTTCTAGATATTGGTTTGAATTTAGATATGAAAATAGTTGAGGGTGCATTTGTAGATATTTATACAAGAACCCTGAGACTTTTTGGGAGATAATGGGAATTTGAGAATGTTTGTTTCTTTAAGATATTATGAAAATGTGTTGACGAGAACAGTTTTCTCCCCTGTGTTGGCTTACCTCTTGCTAAAACAGGACGTTTGGACTAAAAATAAAGAAATATCCAATAGATAACCAAGAGTTGGCTTGAGTTAATGTCATAATACTGATAAAAGAAAACCAAATTAAATTGTACATTTGTGTTAGTAACGTTGTTGTGGTCTTTTCTGATCCCTTTCTCAGTGTAAATGTGGCTATATTAAAGAACTAACTTTAACAGCAAACATTGGATATATTTTGTCCCATGTCTCAAGCATCGTCACAAAGAAATTCAACCGAATATGGAGCGGTGTGGAAGATTATTTGTTGATATAACGAAAACCGAGAAACTTGCATTAGACACAAGGATGCGGACTGACAGTGTATGAGATCCAGGGTGTTTACAAACTACGTGGCAAAGGCTCTTCACTGACAGCATAAACTAAAAGCAACTTTCTACCTATGGGGCTTTATATGAACATTTTTATTCCTCTTTCTTTTAATTCATAAACACTGTGATAAAAAAACAGCAACATGTATGTAGTTTATCAAATGTCTTGGCAGAAACAGCTGATATTTTAGCAGTATTGACATGGCCATTCATGAGCCAAAGCAAAACACTGCTCGCGCACGCGGCATCTATAAAACAGCACATTATCGGCCACGCCACACAAAAACATTCAGCTATGGACTTTACCGTGTTGTTTAAGTTGTTTTCCGACTCTGAAGGAGTCAGATCTGTGTTTCCAATCACCGCTATATCCTCGCTTCCTGAATCCGCCATGGTTTAGCAATCTCGCGCTTGCGCGTTAGCCACTTTCACTGGGAGTCTGTGCGCGTGCACGCGTGCGTGACACACAGTGGAACATAAAATGGCATAAATTTGTTTATTCAAATGTATTCTAGCGCGAGATTTATTGAATTTATTGAGACAATTTAAAGTTCGAATAAAACAATCATAGGTTTGGTTTATGAAGGGACGTGCAGTAAATAGGTCTATAGAATGATTATTTTCCAACTTTACCTGAGTAGACAGTTCAAGCAGTTTGAGCATTTCCTAACATTTGTTTAAAAGTCTTAACATCACATTGAAAATATATTTGAATGGGCTATATTGAGGCTACTATTTCGAAAAGTTTTAGCGTCACAGCAAAAGTGCTTAATCTGTCACTTTTTCATTTTTGTTTTGTTTTTTGTTTAAATTAGGGCTATTATTATTATTATTATTATCAAAGACAGAAAGAAAGAAAGAAAAGAAAAGAAGATTTACTTTTCAGTACAAGCTGGACTGTAGTTCATTGTTCTTTCTGTATACATTGTGAATCGTGCATTGATAAATGTGAGTTCCTGGGCGGATCCGCTCTCACTCACATCTGGATTGAAAACATCTGGATCCGCCTACACGGAACTCAGTCACACAAACATACACCGTCCTGAACTCTCTTACAGATGAGCTTATCTGTGTCTGTCACCAGCAGATAAAGAAAATAACGGCATCGCTTCAACCGTTTGGGATCTTTGGATTGTGAGGCAGTATGGGCCGCGGAGGCTGCAGAGTGTGGGTCCCAACATCTGTTCTTCTGTGTTTCTGCCGTAAGTAGATCTTCACTTCTCTCGATGCTTTCATTGTCTGGAGGCTCCACGCATCAGAGCTTTGTCCTGGAGTTTTTTGACACCGAGAAGAGAATCTCTCATATATCAGCTATATATATTTAAACACGACAGAAACCGATTTTGCTCCACTCTAAACACATGGATAAACTGGGTTCAACGTCTCGGTTAAAGTAAGATGTTTGTGTTTACAATCAAAATTACTTTCTTGGCATCGCATGTAAAACAGTTCTTTCGGTTTTCTGAGATGCCGCACAATCACTGTATGTTTAAGTGCGAGCGTGTTTGGTTTACTTCAATAATAGTTTTACAGTTTGATTGAATAGTGTGACTTGAAGCATCATCCACAAATAGGTTTTTTTTTTTTTTGCCCATTCGTTTTTATGAGGGTTCAATGATGCATTAATAACATAAGATATACAATAATACATTTTTATAATTTTTAAGCAGGAAAATAGTTTTATAATCTATAAAGTCTATTTATTGCCATCTGGTTCCAGGAAAGAACATTTGAAATCCAGGAAAACTTTCCATTCTACAAAGGGTTCTTTACTGTGAAAAAAACTTTGTTATTGTTTTAAAATGTTCTTCACACTAATAAAAAAAAAACAATATATATATATCCATTATATATAAAGATCCATTCACTAAAAGGTGCTTTGGGCAACCAAGAATAATTCTTAAATAGAATAATAAAAAATAAATAAAAAACAAAAATATTTCTGAACCTTTATTTTTTAACAATGTAGCATTCTGAAATAAATATTAATGATCACACTATATTTTAAGGTCCAATTCTCACTATTAACAAATCATTAATTATGACTTTTACCTCACAAAACCTAATTTGCTGCTTATAGTAATAGTTAGTAAGGTAGTTGTTAAGTTTAGGTCATGGGTATGGTCATGCAGAATATGTGTTTTATAAGTACTAATAAAAAGACAATATGTTAATGCATGCTAATGAGCAACTGTGATGAATTGGTCCCTTTCCTAAAGTGTTATCATATTTAGGCCTATATATTTAATATTAATACCCTATTAGTCCTAGATATGATCTCTACTGAAATTAAATATCAAATTATGACCATATTTAAAAAAGGTTGGAATGTATAATGCTTGATAAAGAGAATCCCAAAATGCATATCTTCATCATATTTCCTGTTGTTAAAAAAAAATGTCCAAGAGTCACAGTACCGTGTAAACAGCAGTTAGGCATCAGTGAAAACCTTTGTATTTTCAAAACAGTAAAATTATACTAAAATAGATCCACACACGACTCTTTTGTGAAACTGTAGACCAAAAACTAGTCTTAATGAAAAACAGAATCTCAATGTGGATAAAAGATGCCATGCACTGTGACCACATGAAAACAACACGATGCTAGGAAAGTTCCAACAAGGAAACCAAATCTTAAGAATCCAAATAATCTTTGCACAGCAGGGGCCTCCTTAAACGGTTTGGGTGTGTATAGAGTAGCTCCACTTACAACAACAATTATGAAATATTACTATGTGGGTGGAGAGAAGAGAACCATCACTTCTCAGTTTTGCTTATCATTTCCCATCTGTTGTCTAAAACACCTCTGAGAAAAAACTGGGAAATAGAGAGAATGTGTGTGAATGTGACCACACAGAGACACTGTAGGCTACATAAAAATACAAAGACATCCATCGAAGATCCCTTGATGCATCTCTCTGCTTTGTCATCATGATTGCCCACAATGGCAATATTGTAATGACTTAAACAGAGGGTGCGATGCTGACGGGGCCTAACCCAACCCCAGTGACCTCTCAGTGGACACAGAAACTCCTTTTCTCCTTTGTTTGCCTTGAGTCCAAGAAGTTGTTCTTAGAGGGAATGGGTTTGCATGGTACCCTTGAAGGAGAAGCGTCTTGTTTTCAATGATGATAAATGGTTGATTCTTATTATTTGGCATTAGATAACAGAACATTTCACTGGCAATGGGGAGAGATTGTGTCTCTTATCAATGAGTAATGGGGGCAGGCCCTTCAGCCTCCTCAACACTGAAACAGCACTCATGGAGCGTGTGCGAGCCTCAGTCAACACTACAAAAACAACTTCTGAAGACATCTGTTTGTCATGAATGCGACAGTTATGCGAGTGCTGCGTTCACCGTACTGTTATTTATTTAATATCAGGAAATGCTTTCAGGGATCAAGCTGAGTTTAAAAGGAATTGAAAAACTTGGAAATCTGCCACCCAGTGGGATAGTTTGATTACTGCATACTGGGGCCCCCAAAAATGCTTGCTTTATTATGGCATGTGGAACAGGATTTATGGAAGAGGAAAAAAATTGTGTGTGTGTGTGTGTAAATATAATAATAATAACATACATATATATATATATATATATATATATATCAAAAGTTTTAGAACAGTAAGATATTTAATGTTTTTTAAAGATGTTTCTTCTGCTCATCAAGGCTGCATTTATTAG
>JAUMHE010000056.1:15627099-15646721 GCA_032359235.1 Enteromius mattozi | reverse complement strand
GGGATCACGGCTGGGGACTAATCAACACAATTAACCAAACTAGAACAGGAACTAAAGGACCAAATAAGGGCATGACACAAGAGGAGCAAAAGCACATGGAACTACTAACAAACAAAATCACATGATACACAGAGTCTGACAGCTGTTTGGTGTGCTCAAGACATGTGACATCACATTGACATCATATCAACATTAACACTATTGACACTGTATAGTTCAATTGTGTGGATTGAATATCACAGTAAACTGATTGGCTGCTGTTACCTGGACTCGTAGGGTCCTTGCAGCTCATCGGGCCGTACTCTTTTCCTGGTGACGGGGAGTTTGGTAACGTCTATGACACGTGTCTCCCCGCTGGTGTAGCTAAACTCCAGCACGCCGTTCCACTCGCCCTGCACACGGCACACCACGGAGTTGGTGGGGTTGTGTTTGACCTCCGCGTTCACTCTGAGGAACAAAACACCGTTTTTTGTTACAGTCCACTGGCTTAGCTTTCTGATTGAAGTGCTCATATCATAAAGAACCAAAACAGACTTCATCTTTAAAAATATCTAAATAAAATTATTTTTTTCCACTCATGCTGTTAATCCTATGCTCACAAAGGCTGCATTTATTTAACTGAAATACAGTTAAAAAATTAATATTGTGCCAATTTAATATAATGCTTCCTATTTGAACTGATTTCAAAATTGCATTAACTCTTGTGATGCTACATTTTAGCAGCCATTACTTCAATCTTCAGTGTCACATGAGCCTTCATGGAAACAAATGTCTTTATAGTCACGTTTGATTAATTTAATGCATCCTTTTAATGGTAGTGTATACTAATTAACAGTTATGTAGGGCTGCTGTATAAATTTACATTGAAAACACTATACTGTCTCACAGAGATGGAAAATGGAGTCGTGTAATGTGATCCAGTGTGATCCCGACCTGTGTAGCTTGCCCCCATAGAAAGGCTTTGTCTGGAACGTGATGACTGCAGAGTAGCCTGTCTTGGCGCAATTGACATTGACTTTTCCTCCCAGTTCCACCCAGGGCACAGTGAGGATAGAGCGGGCGTAAGCAGAGGGCAAACTGAAGGTGTATTCCTCACCGTGCTCCAATAGGTGTAGATTACCTGCAAGCACAGGAATTAACATGTTTAATGATCAACCACGAACATGCGAAATTGAGTGTAAGGTGGGCGAAACTCACCTTCTCCGATCATAGAGACGCCAATGGACATGCCCATGAACTTGCTCTTGGTCCACACATGCGTGTTGACGCACATCTGCCTCTCCTGGCATTCTGCATAGAAGCCTGACACAGGTGGATGATGGGAAACCTGCTCAGCCACAAAGCGGACACTGTAGCAGTCTGATGGGCACGAGGTCCCTTCTTTTGGGACTGCTGACGGAGGCGTTGTCGCTTTGGGTACCTTCCAAGAGCAGTGGAAGGTTTCTCCGATGATGGGGTTGTAGGGCTTCTTGGCAATGGCACCTTTACGACCTTCGTGGAAGGAAGTGAGGTAATACTCCACAAATCGGACCATACGGTCCATAGGGCTGGAGCCATCGGTGATGGCCACGAAAAGGTCTGGATGGGACATGAAGTCTGCATACATTTCCAACAGGGAGCGCTTCTCCAGAATGAAGGTTGGCAGGACCACCTACAAGCCCATTTGAAACACTGCATTATTTCATAATGAATTATTTTTTTTGTTTTTTGGTGTATAACTGATTTCATTCAAAGTGGTGTATTTAAAAACTTTATCTGAGGTTTAAGAAAGACACAGGACGAAATGAGAGCTATTAATGAGATGGAGCTGATATACCCTGGTGAGGTCCATGCCCAGTTTGAGCTGAGAGAGGAGGTGCAGAATGACGCTGCGCTCTTCCTCGACAGCACCCAGATCTTCCTCCTCAGCCGGAGTTGAATCATCTACCTCCTGTGTGGCATCAATCTCCTCCTGCTCCTGAAACCCAAAACTAACTTCATGATCACATCCCACTTAACCAGTAAAACACTATAACCACATCAACAGAACTACCTGTTTTTTGAGCTTCCAAATTCTCTACAGGGTTTCTAGACCTTTTGACGAAATACCTTTCCATAACTTTTCAATAATTACAGGCTTTTTTTTTGGTTTTTACATTTTAGGTAGGTTAGCTTAATTATCTAATGAAAAAGCCAATAAAGCAATATTTAAAACAAAAACAGCATTTTATTGAACTAAGAATATTTAAAATATTAATATTTATAATATTGTAAGAATAATTTTTATTATTATTCATAGACATAAAACTAAACTAAAACAAATATTATATGGTAATTTAATAAAGAATGGCTGGCAAGTAACAGAAAAAAAAAAGTACTAAATACTAAAAGTTCTAAAATTACCTGAACTGACATAAAAATAAATAAAAGCTGTTTAGGAATGTAATCTACTAGAACTAATGAAAGCACGTAAAATCATTAAAATGTTAAATAAAATAAAACTATTGTAACAGCTTTTTAAAGCTAATGGCTAAATTTTAATGAGTTCTATAATAGTTCTGGGAATCATCATTTCAAAATTCCAAGCTATTACTACACTAGCTGTTCTATGAACCTATTCTCTATGATATCCGATGGTATCCTAAATATGGCTTGAGTCTTTCCCTAACTGTAAGTCTTTCCTATTTTAACATGATATTCATAAATATAATTTACGCAACAGCACATTTATTTCAACACGCTGCACATCATTTGTAGGTGTGGAACAAGTTATAGTATGTTTTTGTTTATTTAAAACTCAAACCCTAAGTATGAGTAACAGTAACAGCAAACATCACTAATGACACGTGACAAAAATAGCTTTACATAATGTAGAATATTTATAGATTTTTCTGTATGAGATGTAAATCTATCTGTTATGCTGCCTAAAGTGATGGATGATACAGTCATGTGAAGCAAAATATTATTTAAAAATATTCAGTGGAAAAAAACCTACAGCACAGTAAACATTTAACGCCGGAGACAAGTTTACTTAGGTTAATAGGGAGCCCTGTCTACAGTCCGATTTTCAGGAAGGCTCAGGACAGGTGTTCGTTTACGTGAAGGTAACTGAAGCAAAGGATCACTCTTGAGATTCACAGTCTGAGTCTTTTCCAAAACAACAATGTCAGTAATTATCACCGACATCTGTTATGAATACATCTGTCAATGACTATGTTTCTATCTTAACATACAGAGGCCCTAAAACATATTCAGATACTTCAGATGGTCAAAATGCACTTTTCAAAATGCATCTTATAACAAAATTTAAACCATTTTTCATGTTTTTTTGTTTAGTTTTTGTCGTTTTAATTAAAAATAAGCACACTGTTAAGCCAAATATTTCACAAAAGGGGGTTTTAAAATGATTAAAAATAGATCTTCTATTCTTTTTGGAAAAGCACTCATTATACCAGTGTCTTTAGTGTCACATGACCCTTCAGAAATCATTCTAATATACTGATTTGCTGTTCAAGAATCATTTTCATAATCAATGCTAAATATAATAAATAATATATCATAAATATGCTTAATATTTTTGTGGAAACTTTTCAGGGTTGCTTGATTAACTGAATTTTTTTTTAATTAACAGAATTTAATTTTTTTTTTTTTTTTTTTTGGTAAGAAAGTAAAAGACTTTTGCATCACTTTTGTATATTGATCTCCATGAAAAGTGTCAACACAAGTGTAAACATTGCGTATCTGTGGTGTTATAAAAACACTGATGTTTGCTTAAGCATCCCGACCAGACTGCGACTACTGTAACATCACCGACTCAACCAATGACACAAGATCAGGGAGAAATTTTTATGTGGCCTGACCACTGGCAGACAAGCTTTAAGGCGTTGAACTACACCTGTGATTACACGACAAGGACACTTGTTTGTACTTGAAAAGAACTGACCTGGAACCAGATGTTTAGAATAGACTGTAACCACAAAAATCACCAGTGCTGTTAGTTGTGAGAAAAGCATAATTTGTTTGCAGAGGCCACGTGATTTGATTTTTTTATCTAATGAAACAACACTGACGAAGACTTAAGTATTCAAATACTTTAAACATTTAGTCATTATAAATATGACTAAAAATATGTCTAATTTAAGACAAGCTGAGATCATCAGAAATCAATTTTCTACACTTCATTTGGACAACCACTTTAGTGATCAAGTTCCCCCCTTTTATGGCCATTGACTTTTGAAGTCATGCATAATCATTCAATAAGGACTTTTAAAGATCATACAAAATCAAGAATGATAAAAAAAAAAAAATAAAAAAAAAAAAAGGTTGATAAACCAAATCTTACCCCAGCGATATCACAGGAGTCCATTTCTAAAGGTTCCAGAACGGTTCCCTCTGTTTTGCCGTCATCTTTGGTGATGCTGGGTAGTGTCCCTCCATTCTTCAGGATGTCTGGAAGTTTTGGCTCCAGCCACTCAAGTGCAGAGCCTACAGGGCACACAAAACCTGGCTCAGGGGTGCTCATATCACCGGCACACCAGCGCGATGCCCACAAGCCAACAGCAGCCTCTAACGCCACAGGAATTCTGGGTGTTTAGCGCTCTGACAACTGACACAGAGCTCTGAGTGGAAACCTGAGCCCCGGGTCTCACCGTCTGCATGGAGCCCTGCCCATTGTTGACTTGTTTGCACATTGGCACGAGACTAATCTGGCGGTTTTTGTTTTGTTCCAGTCATTAGGAAGTTCAGAAAGTTCACAAGGTGGCTCACTACTTTCTACAGTAGAGAAATGCAGGTGATCCTGGAACTGTGGGATGTTTACATCTTGTATCTTTCTAGTCCGAGTGTAATAAAATATGTATGCATCAGGAGTAGGCAGCGCCTGACAGATAGAAGGCTTCGGGTTTTGCAAAACTCCAAGGGTTTTTGGGCCAGAAGAGTCGCCAAACATGCAAATCTGACAGGAAACAACTTCATCCAAGAACTGACGACGATATGGTAACACAATTTGGTAAGTCTGTCAGCCGCCTCGCTTGAGTGACGCCAGCAGAGCTCTGGTTACCTGCAGAAGTCTATCAGTGGTGGATACAGTTCCTCATTAATTATAAAACAATATTCCACTCCCTGAGCAGGGCTCTAGGTCATAAATTCTACAGGCACAACATGACCTGAGATTATTAGATTTGCAACCACAAAATGCTTGTGGTTTTTCTATAATATCAAATAGAAAATTAACTACCATTTTTCTGTTCAGCTATTGGTTATCTTGTTACACCCAGACACTGTGAAGTGAGCAGAAGGGCTTTCTGCGTTGTGTATTTTGATCGTATTGCACTGACCTGGATTACACATAAGGATCAGTGAGTCTCAGTGAATATGTGATTTAAGGTATTCAATAACTGTCCGATAGCGGATTTGCAGAAAGAGAGTATGTGTGGTTGTCTAAAAGACTCTACATTATTAATCTTTGGATTGCATTTCGGCATCCAATAGTGTTTTACAAATTCCACACTTTGATGGTATTCAACAAAAAGGGAGGCTGTACTTGCTGCATTTAAGTTAAATCATAGCTTTTGTACCTCTAAACAATCTATGGTTAAAAGTTAAATGCATTTAGATACATGACTAGTACCAGACTTAAATATTGCTGAGGGCTATATGTTTCCCAAAATCACCAAAAGCCTATGGCGCCTTTGATCAACTTACAAAGTTTTTAGGGAATGCAGGCCTAGACAATTAAATTTATGTGATAACTGTGCATGACTGGCTAATAAAAGTGGGTAAAATCTACCAACTGCAAAGTGAAGCTGCACATTTTGTTAGTAATAAATTGTGCTGCATCAGCATTATATCAGCCATCCTGCTCTCTATATACCAGCCAATATAAAACCCATATCACACCTATGTTTACACATCAACAATGGTTATGTGGTATTCAGAAACTTGGCAGAATCCAGTCACTGAAAAGCAAATACAGAGGTTGGATAGTTTACAGTAATATAATTTCTAAACGCCTTGTGCTCTTTCTGATTGTATGCAGCACCAGCAGCTTTGCATATCTTTCCAAATCACCATATTACAAAGGTATTTATTAGTAAAAAAAACGGAAGAGTTGCACTACAATGGAAAAGCCCTACATCTTGTAAGTGAAGGTTTGGTCACATTCACCGTTGCTCAGCAGGTGCTTAAGGCATTACTACCCTTTTTTCAATTATTTGATTTTGATTTTACCAAAATTTCACTAATATAACTGTACCTTCAGTGCATTGAAGTACTGCAAAAAATGCTGCCAATTTTGTGTTAAAATCTTGTCAAGAAAAGCATAGAGGAATACAAAAAGAGACTGATGTTGTATCACACATAGGAGCTGCACTAATCAATAATTTCTGTGATGGAAGCTGTGCTTATAAATAACCCCCTTACTGTGTTTTACTGGAAGAGAAATGCATTCACTTAACATCTAAGCACTGCAGAGGCATAAAACAAAGCATAAAGTAAAGTCAGGTCTAATATTAGTAGAGTCAGACAAAAGAAAAACTGCCAGATGTCTAGCATTAAAACCTCATTTCACATTTTTTCGAACATTATATATTATTTTTTCCACATTTTTCTATCATTCATTATATACTGGGTATGTACACAAGCAATGCACATGTGACATAAAATGATGCAATGTAAACAACTCTACTGCTGCAGTCAACATAAATGGAGAAAACCACAAGGATCAAAAACACTCACCACTGAGAGGAACTTTCTGCCGAGCCACTTGTTGGAGCTGCAGGATATGCAGACAGTCACTGAGGCAGGTCATGGTGGCCAAAGAAGTAGCTTTCAGCAGCAGCAAGTCTTGGTCCAAGGGAGAGGGACCCTGGGAGGAGGGCAGACCCTCAATACTCTGGATCAGGTCTCTGTGCTGGCCCTGCGCCTGGCTCATCATCTGAAGGAGGAGCATTCATTGGTTAATGAACATCCTACTTCTCAAAGTTCAGATCAGGTACTTACAAAGAGACTATGCAATTGGGCCTCTCAAAGCATCACTCAGTCTCACCTCTCTGGCCTCCAGCAAGTGATCAGGCAGAAGCGACTTCTTGCTGGAGTAAAGAGACGAGCCGCGCTGCAGTTGGGAGAGGCCCAACAGAGCATTTGAGTTCTGGTTGATCCTGTGTTGCGATCCTGGAGAGCTGCCACTGCCCTGAGACGCCATGGAGAGACTGCGAGTCTGGAGCGGTGGGTTTGTCTGTGGGATCATGGATAAACGCTAAAAGAATTAGATCACCCAGAAATTACAATTTTATCATCATAAAAGCTGCATCGCATCACAGTAAAGTCAAATATGCAGTGCAAAGTCACATCATACAAGATTGTTTTTAACAACATTACAGTTTCTTTGCTCATCATCATGGCAAAAACTAGTAAAATATCAGGCTTGGTGTCTGTAACGCCAATCGGCATCGGTTCCCAAAAGAAAGCTGGTAAAATGTTTCAGTTTTTAATGATATGGTTGTGAAAAAATGTTCTGAAATAACTATTTTAGGGCATTGCCTGCCTGTTCTTGTACTTTAATCACAGAGCAGTATGGTGGTGTTAACAGTATCACAGGTGTCTGGATGCAAGTCTCACTTTGCCCATCGCCTCTGTGTGGTGCTGTGCACAGATCTGCAGTCGGCTGACCCAGTGCTGTCGCTCCTTTGCATCTGCGGCTGAAGTTACACAAATAGGTAATAATTAAAAAAGTAAATAAAGATAAAAAAAATCTATAATATTAGGATCATATTATTTCATATCTGACTAGTGAAACGTTAATATAAGCTGCTTTTTTACAACAACAACAAAAATCTTGCAATAGGGTTAAAAAAGCAGACGTGAAACAAGCAAAAAAACAAAGGTTGAAAGAGATCATGTGACAACCTCTAAGTTTGTACTGCTCTCCGCTGATGGCATTGACAGTGAAGGTGTGTGAATCCTCATCGCTGGGGGAAATCACTGCACCGGCTAATGGCAGCGAACCCCTGGGCTTCTGATTTCTTGACTGCTCATTCACAAAATACTCCAGCAGCCCTGCCTCATTGTTGAGCACAAAATATCTAAAATTGAAACATAGCAGTTCAGGAGTTCATTAAATATTTGAACTAATCTGCAGAATTCTAACGATTCCCCCTGAATTAGATTTGATTTGGGCCTGTTCATATTAAACAAATACTTCAGACTCACCGATACTGCCATCCAGTCACAAGATTGGTATACTTCATTAAATACCCGTCCACCTTTTCCATCAGATCACTTCCAAAAGAAAACATCATGTTGTAAAAGAACTAGTGTGTTCAAGACTTTCATGCCATTGCCTAAATCAACCCTAAATTGTATGATATGAACAAAGACCAAAGCTGGGATATATCCATAATATCCACACAACTATAGTCAAAAGTGAAAGGAGACTGAGGCTGTCACATTGCTTAAATTTTCATTTCGTGATGCATGAAAGAAAGAAAATCATAAAAGATGTGTTTAAGTCCAATTTAACTGTTACTCCGGAAATGAAATACTGTACAAGCTCCCCTCGCATTAGAAAAGTAGCCTTTGCTATTTGATATCGAACAGTTAACATGGCTCATATGTAAACGTTGTTTGTTTGTGAAGTAACTTACCTGTACTGCCAGGATTTGGAGCCTGTCCTACAGGAACTCTGTGAGCCGCCGTGATGCTCCAGCAGGGCTTCAGTCTGCATGATCGGATCCTTCCTGTGATTTACAGCACAGCTAGCACTTCACCTGCCGCACTAAACACCGAGCAGCCGATCTCATATGGCGGACCTCAAGGCAAAATGATTGCTTATGGCCGTTGCTTTAATCATCGTACTAGTTTAATGCTCTGAATTACAGAACCACTGGCATGTTTATGTCTCACGCAGCCATGACAGAGCGTGAAGTCATTCGCGACCCGCGTCATGTGACAGGGAAGGGGCTAAAAAAACAAAACACTAGTTAAACCGCACAAACGGGATGATTTGATTATATTTATTTTATTCATATTATATTAATAAAGATTACTAGAATTACATATTTAGCGTTTAGTGTTATTTTACATCCGAACCGCCACATAAATCACCTTTCAAATTAAAAGTCCTAGGTGGAGACCAGCGCGCTAGATCAGCTCATTCTGATTGGTCAGACGCAATGATACCACCCTAGTGACGTTCAAAACATTATTGAGAAACATGTTGATTATTATATAATATATAATTACAAATAAAAATAGTCATAACTTATATTTTTGGCAGCAAAGCTAGATTTGTTTTATGGATAGGTTAATTCATGTTTCTTTTTAAGTTATGAAGAATGTGTAAGTAACATTTCTGCACTTTTTTTTTTTTTTTAACAAAATACTGTAATGTATTGGATTTCACTACTTAAAAGGTCAAGTAAAAAACATTTCTTTGTCTTAATTCATTTTATTGGGAAAATAAACGCAACTGTTAACAATGCAAATTATGTCTCAACAGGAGGACTGTTAACATTTTTTTAAATAATTTTTTTCTGTATCATTAAAACAGAGTACTAATGTACCATATACAATACAAAACATGGAGAAAAACTAAAATGAGAGACTATGTGGTCGATTTTTAGTTCTGCATAGACTTGTCTTTGGTCTTACAACAGTCTCATGGCTTGGCATTGTTTATCCTCATACTGGCTGTAGATTATAGTCATTTAGATGCATTTTTACTTCTTGTTGAATCCAATTTTTATCAAAAGGGAATGGTTTGTCTGATTCCACACATTATTACTACTATATTTTCTAACTAAAACATTCATTATTCATTAAATTAATTAGTGGATAAATAAGTAAAATAAAGAAAACAATGACATATCTAATGAAATGTTTGGTCAAAGCAGAGTTTACATACATTGGGAGATAAAAAAAAAAAGACAAACAAACAAAAAAAAAGAAAACATTTCTTCTGATAAATTCACAATTTCAATCCTGTCATTCTTCAAGATAATCTCAATTCAAATGGTGCAAGACATGCTTTCTGAGGTCATGAGGATTTAACATGAGAAATTCAACTATAAGCATTGTCAAATTGAGTTACAATTTATGGAAAATGCTTTTTATGAAGTAATACAAATAATGCAAACAAATCCTATAATGATAAAAAAAAAATAGTGTGTGTGTATATATATATATAAATAAAATAAAATAAATCACAGTCCTTTGTGACAAATTACTTGTAAATAACAGAAAAAACACAATTTCAGAAATGAAATGTTTGTAAATGTTCCAGTGCTACCAAGGGTTAACGTTCATAGTGATTATTACAATTTTCAAGAAAAGGGTCTCCTATATGAGCAAAACACAAAAGCTTGCTTTAAATCTAAAAACTGATGTTCAGACATACTGTTAAAAGTATATGCTCATACTGTCCTTGAGTGAATACCATGAAAGGAAAGGCATTTCAGTTGAGGTTTGATTGAGAGTACAAAACTCCTCCAGTTACATTATAATGAGCCGCTAAAACTGTAAGACTCATTCAGTCCAACATTTCGGAATATAAACTCCAACTCAACATACATACAGTGAATACGAATTCATACCATAATCACACCATATTTTAGTTTCACTTTGAAATCTGGAATCTCATTTGCTCCATATTTCACACAATCTCTTCATCAAACAGTACGCTTAAAACACAAAAGACATTTTTGTAACACATCAGCAATCAGTACTACAATAGAAACATATTTACACAACATTTCATACGCAAAGGTTCTAAAACAGTGTTGTATTTAAAGCTGCCATGTTTGTCTCTCAGCAACTAATACTGTGTCCTAAAATGAAAGCGCTGCTGTAACTAACAAAAAGAAGTCAAATAATGTCATACTAAAAGTTATGAATGTCAAAGGGTTCAAAACTTATGAACTATGTCATTTTGTAACTAAATACATGGATTCAAAGCAGCATCCACAAAAGTTCCTCATTCAATATTGTAAGATAAATAAGAACAAGTAAAATACTAGATAATTACTTAACACACACCTTCACTAGTCCTCTAACACCTAAACAGCAACAATCTAGTCTCTAAACTATCACATATACAGTGCAACTCCTCTGTATTTGTTCCAAATTTCTTTCTTTTTTTTAAATAATGGCTACATTTTCAATGCATTAACAAAGCAAGTTACCATGTGACTCCAGTAGGAAAATACTCAACACCTGCTTTCATGTATGTGTACAGTCACTCAGTCCATATTTTAAAAAGCAAATGTTTAATTGAATATCTGTGCTAGATATTCTGTTTTAAAGAAGTGTCAGATAAAAGAGCTCTACTAATGGCACCTTGCTACTGTAATGAATTGACACAATGACAAAATGCATATTAGCATTATTAAATAATAATCAAAAAAATGTCATCTGATCTCATATAAAGTCCTATAAAAAGCACTTTTCTCAAGGGCTTTTAGTGAGTTGATTGTTGAGAGACAACAAAGTCTATAAAGATCTGCAGCCTTGGTAGGACAGCCCTTTAGGACCAAAATCTGGCAACACATTTCAAGGTAAACAGAATCAGTATGACAGTATGTCAAATAACTAATTGCAATAAAAACTAAAACACACATACAATGAGATTCACAAGTCTGAGACCACGAATAACAAAAATCCAGTATTTTGCATTATCTAAATGTCCTTTTAATTAATGTATTTAATATCAACATAATTTGAGTAAACAGTTCAATGAAAAATTTATTTTTTAAATTTCGTAGTATTTGTTTTGTCATCTATTGTCGAGCCAGGGTTTTTATAGTTAACTAAAACGGTGAAAAAAAAACCATTGTTACTTAAATCAATTCACAGAAATAAAAGCAAATAAATAGAAAAATACTTATTTCAGTAGTTGCCAAGGCAACATTCTTCATTTTTTACTTAGTTAAACTTTAGAGTAATAATATAAAAGAAAAGAAAAGAAAAAACACTGAAATAAAATAAGAAAAAAGAAAAAAAGAACAGTACAAAGACTAAAACTAAATATTAAACTAAAAACTAATTCAAAATATAAAATAAAACTCTAATGGTATCTTGACACTAAAATATTACTGACTCGAGCTGCTTGTGAACTTGAGACTGTGTAAACTTACGTTCTCCAGCATGACTTGAGAATACAGAGAGTACATTGAGATCTTGTGCTTCAACGGAAGCAAGAACATCTGACTGTCAGCATAAACCTAGACAATTTTTATTCATTTACATTATATCTTTTTTAAATCTCTCAAAATCTAAAAATGTTCTATATACCAGTAAGTTAAAAAAAAAATCTCAGACTTCTGGACCCAACTGTGTATTAATAAATTCAAACGTGTTTAAACCCTCTCTGAAGTTTTTATCATGTACAACAGCAACATTCAAATTGCTATAAATTATCAAAAACACAATTAAAAATCAGCACTTGCACAGACCTTAAGAGATCTCACCTGTACTTCTCCATGCAAATTCACAAGCATCGTCAGTCACATGACCTGATGTACGCTGATCAAAACATTGCCAGCAAGTAATTTCACAAAACAACAGAGAAGCACCATGAGCAGAAGACCAGAGAGAATCTCTCTCATCATTCTCAACCAGATGCTACAGATCCATCAGAGAGACAAAGAGAACATTAATTAGCACCTGCATAACTGTAACTTGCATGACTATGGCTTCACATTTGATCAATAGGTCGCTGGCACCTGACAGCCAGGCAAGGAGGAGTGCAATCAATGGCTTTTCAATCCCACCTACAGTCCACACCTCCACTTAGAGAGAACAGTTATCAGATCACGGACTACACTATGGAAGTGATCGCCGTTTTGCTCTCCACAGCAGCTAAATCTCAAGGGAAGCCTGTAGCATATCAAGGCATCCATAATCAGACAATCAAAAGGGGAAAAAAAATTCAGTCCCTGCCACAGAGGAGGAAGCCGATCAGCAGTGGAGTAAGAGTTAACAGGAGCTGCCATAAGTTCACCACCAAACAAGAAGACCTGGAACAAGGATCTGAGAGAAGAAAATAATCATTATAATGTGAAAGAAATTAGCTTTTTTGGGCAAACAGACATATTTTACATACTTTGAACCTTGTTATGTACCTTGTTTACCTTATGTGTTCGGAAAACTCTTTCCTTGCTAGATTTCACACAATTCATATTTAAAATTAATCATTATTATTTTATTTGAGACAGACAAAATTAGTGGTGCTTTTTAAACACATTTTTTGACATTTAAGTTTTAATATTTTGAATTTAATTTGTATTATTTTTTTAACTTTTTAATAGTAATTGTTATGCATCTTGTATGATTGTTTTATTATTATATTTAAAAAAAACAATAACTTTAAATTACCATTGTGTACAAAATGTACAACATAAATAAACTTGCCATACCAAAATTAAAAGCAATCAAATTATAATTTATTACTCATTTTCTACATTATCAATACATATTTATTATGCATTACCAGTACTACAGTATTGATAGTCAATACAGTATACATATAAATAAATACACATTATATTATATTTATATATGAGACAGTAACTCACCTAAGGGGGCACTCTTGGTAGTGTTTTGAGGTGGGATCTCATGAGGGAGGGGGCAGACGCTGCAGAAGTCAGAGCAGGTTGGGCAGATGAGCTGTCCACTGTAGACCCATCCATTCATTCGTATGCTCACATTGATCACCTGACCAGTACGAACACATGGATAGGACTCATTCTGCACCCAGACCAACAACCCTTGGGCTGTGCAAGACACCTGCAACACAAATCAGTTTTGGTACACGTAAAACATCATTTTCTTATGTTTCAGTGGTACATAATGCCCAGGTAAAAAAAAAAAAAAGTTTTATAATTTACAATAATTTTACTTTTCACATATTTACACTATCAGTGTAAGAGAAATCATCAAAGGTGTCAGTAAAGACATACGTTTCAAAAGATTTTTTTTTAAAGTGCCCCTATAACGGAATTTTGAAATGAAATGACCTTTCATGCAGTGTGTAACACAGCCCTAATTGAAACATGCTGCAAAGTTTTGAATCTGAAAGCGCACTGTGTAAAAAGTTATTGTCTCTTAAAAGAAAGAGTTGATTCTGAATCATTAAAACGAATCCCAAGCCGTTTCATGTTGACATCCTAATTAAACATTAGCATATTGCCCACCCACTTGTTGGTCTGAATGAAAAGGCAAATTCATTCTTTGCCACTAGATATTGGTGCTTTTGGTGCGTTAAAAGCCCACATACTAAATGAAATCGACCAATCACTGGAGGGGTTTTAAAAAAATTAATCGTTGAATAAATCGTTTGGGAGTTGTTAAACAAATAAGGTAAAAATAAATGCATATTATAATAAAACAAAAGCGTTTTTTTGACCTTGCATGAATGTCAATCTGTTGTTTGGGACTCCCAAAACCGAAATATGAACCTTTCATAACCCTTTATTTGGGCACCTTAAATAAATTCTTTTATAACTGTTTATTCAGGGAAAAATCTTTTTCTAGACAGTTACTTTGAATTGTTATAATATGTCACAATATTACTGTTTTTACTTTTTTTGATCAAACAAATATCCAGCTTTGGTGAGAATAAGAGACCTTTTTCAATAACATTAAAATAATCTTTATGACCCAAAACATTTGATATATAGGCACACTTCTGCAGAAACTACTATTACATTATTACCTTATAGCAACCACTGCCCCAGTCTGGGTAGGTCATTCTTTTGGTGCACTGCTCCATTACAAATGGTGACTTCTGGTACAGACACACTGATCCCGGGCCGTACTGTTCCGCCCCGTAGTTTCTCCATGTGGCTAAATAAAGCAAAATCACAATAGTCTCAACTACATGCAAAAAATACTGAGCAACACAAGAAGAAATAAGCAAATGAGACCTTCCATTCTCCTTCTAAATGAAGAAATGACTTGAGTGAATGTCATCTCACCTGGCTGGTTCTCATGTATCCTGCAGTAAGAGCTGCGCTGGTATTCTCCACCCACGTGCCAACTAAACTCCTGGCTAAAAGGACAGTAGTCTGCGATCTCTACGGCCCCTCCATATGCTAGTATATCTTCGTCAGGGACACCAGGGATACGGTCAAAGTACTAGAGTATGGAGAGGGTTAATTACATTTAAATTAACCTTCTATAAAGGCAATCATCTTGTATTTAAACAAATAGTACATTTTATCTGTATAGGGCTTTTCACAATACAGTGTTTCAAATGAACAAGAACTGAGTGAAGATAGAAAGGACCTTTACCTGCATTTCTGCCAATCTTACCTGATACTCTGCAGGAAGTGCATGAGGATACTTCTGCAGATTGCACACAGCCACTGCCAGCTGGTCCTGCCTGCAGGTGAGCTGTAGAGGTGCGCTTCTCACAGAATCACAGTATGGGCTCAGGGCTGGCTTCCTGTCTCACACACACAAGGGAAACACTCATTCAGGACAGATGTCCAATCAATGACCCATATCTTTACCTATACATTGTACATAAATTAAAGACTACGGAAGTCTCTCTAAAAAAGATGTACGACACATAATTTAATTTGTTTCTGTACCACCAGCAAGACAAGTTTGATTTCCAGGGAAAAAAAACTTACGAAATGTACAGTATTTGTATGGCATTTCGAGAAAAGCATTTGGCAAAACAAATAGAAGTACAAAGTCCACATAATACAACAATTATTTGTTTGCAAGTGCGCACAGTTTTATTACAAATTTCATGCATCAAAGCTTACGTATGGCGATGTTGGTCTATCCAGAATTTACAGCTTTTCATCACAAAGTCACAACCCAAACCTCTTCCCCACTCCAAGTTCTCCGCCATACTATAATTGGCCCTATACCACCTTATAACAGAAAACAGCACAGAGAGGAGTGAGTCATAGGACAGTGTTAGCATTCTAATACTTAAATTACACTTAAAGGTAGTCTACCAAAAGCAAATAAATTCTACATTTACTCAGCCTCATTCTATATGCATTATCGGGTTCAAATTAATCGCTTCCAATTCTGAAGACGATATTGCGTAGCTTGCCAGTGATCTACAGCTGTGTATCAACCGCCGCTCATTTTAAAAACAGCTGATTGAGACTTACCGCTAATCAAAGAAATGTAGAAGTCTACATTTTCGTAACTGAATAAACTGCACTAGCCATGAACAACAATACTTCTCTTACCCTGTATCCTCCATTATGGCCAAAGTAATTCTGGAAAACACTCTGTTCTGTGTGTGAGATCCAGTCATTGCCTCATTCTGTTACAATAAAACATGGTAAATTAAAAAAACCAAAAACAAAACAGCACTTTGACAGTACTGGCACTGAAATAGTTAAGTGTTCATGAACACCACCAGAGAAGATTTGGTTTCGGTACCTCTAACAGACGTTTTTCCCAGTGGTTGAACTCAGTGCCAGCACCTCCCTGGTTCTCCAGTTCCATGCCCTCTAGAATGGGGCAATTAAAATGTCTCCTGGCTTCCTCCTGATAAAACATCACAACAATTCATGTAGCTCATTTTGACTGTATAGATGGTGTTTCTTTAAAAGGAAAGAAATACTTACAACTACACGTGGAGTGGCCAGAAGATGGACTGTGTGTCTGACCATGTGGCCTCCACGGATGTCCCACAGCCGAGTTACTCTTTTGATGACTTTATCACTCCACTGATATAACCCTAAACTGAGAGAGAGAGAGAGATAAAAAGAAATAAACACAGAGCTATTTATATGAAGGTCCATTTTATACATATATCAGGGAGTCTTGCATTTATTTTTACCAAAAATAACAAATTTAACCTGTTTTAATAAAGCAATATAATTATCACAACATTACAATGAAAAAAAAAAAAAACTAACTTTTTTATCATTTAAATATTTTAAATTATATATTAAAAATAAAGCTAATATAACCATCACCTTTCATTGTATGAAGGTAGACCACTTGCAGAACATGGTGTCAAAGGTTTCCCGTCATCATCATGGTAAAATGCAAAGAGTCCTGCAGAAAAACCCTTTAAAACATATAGAACAATTAAACAATAATGATAAACTCTAAAACACTCTCTTAATGAGGAGATTAATGTTGTTACCAGGGCATGTATGATCTCGTGTTTGACTGTGGACAACATCCCTTCAAACTCCTGAAGTTGAGTAGAGATCATATTTGGACACAGATTGGCATATCCAGCGATGGGCCTACATTAAAAAATTCTGCTGTTACTGTCAGAAACCCACTGGACTATTTCCACCGTACACAGTAGTCAACATTTGAAGCGGATCATAAAAAGTTAATCAAAGTTCTCCTAAGACAAGAACACATTTTGGTTTTAAAATCACCTATATTCCCATTTCATTTATTGTTGCGATTACCTGTCTAGTTCAGACTCCAGCTGGCAGTACGCTGCATAGGCTACAATGTTTTCTTGTCCACAACGCTCTGTGGTCATCGCACTCACATACAGCACAAAATCAGCCCTCACCACCCCCTCACCATCAGGAGGACCAACGGGGCCGCAGGACTTGCCAGACTCATTGCAAACCCTGCATTGCTAAAGGAGACATCATTCTATCAATCAAAATCTCTCATTTATACCAGCAATACATTCGTATTTATCAGCATTAGTATGATTACAATTCATTTTATCCAAAAAAATACACTTCAGAAGCATGGTGCTTCAATATATTAAGCAGATCATTTTTAAAACAATATTTTAAACACAGAATGTAATATAAATAAACATAATAATAAGCATACAGTGCTTATTATACGTAATTTACATTTCATCAAAGCGTGAAATAAATGTGCTTTGTTGAGTAATTCACACTGGTATGAAATAGATATGCTCATATTAAGCATATTAATAATAATAAATAAAGTCACTATGTATTCATGTTTTGTTTTTTGGGGGGGATTAATCTGTATGGTTTATATGCAGCAAATATATTGTAATAAGGATTAAACAAAATAAGGAAATATTTTGGAGGGGGACCTACCTGCAAATGCTGTTCAGGGACAACAACTGGGCCACACTTGGTGATGTCTGCACATGTCTCCTGACAGTAGCGATGTGGATCATCTCTTTTCCTAAGGTACTGATTGGTTTTGCATTGTCTAATCATTAAGAAAAAAAACTCGGATTACAAATAAGGAAAATAATGAGATTAAATATCCACCAAGCTTCCAGAAGGACATGGATAGCTGAGTGCAATTGTAAGAGGATTTGCTGTCAGACAATACGAGCTAAGAAGTGAATTACCTGCTCAGTAATATTGGACCTGACTGTCTACGAACCCTGAAGGCCCTCTGAAGATAATCAATAGCCTGTGGGAGGAGCTTGTCCTTGAAACAAAGCAGAAAAATTTAGTTATTGAAAAGATCAATAATGCATGCATGTGAAAGGCCATTTATACGATTTAACAAATAACACTTAGCTTTACATATTGATGACCACAGAAATCAAAATACCTTTACAAGGCTGCTTTTGGTTTCATCTAATCTGTGTGAGCAGTAAAGACATTAAGTCAATGTATGACAATAACAAAGTGGCATTACTGTATTTAATAAAATACAAACTTATAACTAACCCATCCAAGCTGGAGTCGTACTGTATTTGGATCTTTAACTGCTGGTCAGCGCTTCTTCTGGTCAGTCTATCTGGCTTCAGAAACACTTTATGTACGACCTAGAATGGCAAAGAGCAGAAATTATTACACGGTCTGGTAAAATAATATTTCAGAGACTGTGTGAGCAGCGAAGGACGATTTTCACTGAACTGTTAAAAAATCTTGGACTGCTATATAATTTATAAGAAGAACGTTATACAGATTTAAGTCAAGCAAATTATGACAAATTATCATTTTATAGTTAACTGTCCCTTTAATTCCGACATCATCCAGATCAATGCCTTTTAAAGTGATAGTATTACCAAAATAGAACATTCTGCCTTCGTTTATTCACTTTCTTTCTTCTGTGGAGCATAAAGGAGACGCTAGCAAATTGTCAGCCTTAGTTATTATTCATTTTTGGGGGGATAACAATATTAAGAAGGCACAATCCCATGTGATATTGAGGTGGCACAATCTTAAATATCGTATTTGAGAAGCCGAAGAAAGAATAACAAATAAGAGGTACTGACCTCTGTGGGCAGAGGCACTTTATGGTCACAGGTGTGCGTCTGTGCGCCAGTGCTGATGAAGATGATGATGGCGTTAAAGAGTAAAGCAGCTCTAACTGATCGAGTCAGCCGCCATCCTGACGCCATCATTCACTCCGTGACGTTAACATTCATATCTCCGTCCTGTCACGCTGCAGAAAGCACTTCAATACCGCATAAATTGAAGGATGTTCCGTGAAGAATTCAAATCAGCTGTTCATTCCTCCCAACAGTATAAAACCGGCTTCACCCATAAACCCAGAGCAGCGTGAATGCGGAAACAATGCTCCCGCGTTTCAAAATAAAAGTCTGCACCCAGTATAAATGTAGTAATAACTAGAAGCGATGCACAAAATTCCTGAAGAAATTTTGAAATGGGTGGTGGACCGTGGCAACGTCAATCGGCAATCGGTTACAATTATGTGGGTTAACCATGTTAGTTATGTGGGTCATCATATAT
>JAUMHE010000056.1:15614307-15626999 GCA_032359235.1 Enteromius mattozi | reverse complement strand
CACCGAAGGTCGCATCGAGACGAACGAGGTGTCGAGGCGACCGGTTTTACGGTGCGGACGTGTCGGTATAAATTAGGTGGGCAAAAAACCCGAAAAAATACAATACTAATAACCGCGTTCCGAAAATCGTTTTTTGGGTTTTTTTCGGCCACCGTAGGTCGCATCGGCACAATCCATATGCCGAATCGTGCGGCTCGGAGATCTGTACGAGCTAGTGCCGGTTGCGTGGTTTAACCACGCCCGATAAACCTGTTTCAGAGCGATAGTAATATGGGTGGCTTTCACCACCCATAATAATAAAGGTTGTAGATACTGCCATGTTTTCTACTATGCACTAAATACTTTGCCCAGCGAAGCTGTATAGTCGGACTCAGAATTACATGCTTATCTAATACAGCATACCATAAAAAAAGATAAAAAAAACATTTACGCAATGTTTGTCAATGTAGTCTTTGGCTACACTGAGGTGACATGACTTCTTTACTTTACAATGTTTCAAATTCATGCTTAGTAATAATACTAATACTACTAATAATATTAGACATACCTTTTACATACAGCATTCTGAACTATTGAAAAGTAAGCAGTTTCCCCAAAAAATGTTAAACTGAATTGATTTGAATCAGTGCAAACAAGAGAAAGATTATAAAACCTAAATCAGACGGAGAGCCAAAATATAAAATGATTTATTATAAGAGTACAGAAAATCATTTTTAATTACATAATCATCTACAGGATACAACGCCTTGGTCCCATAGTTAAATGAGCACAACAGTGAATTACATTTACTTTAGATAATATTCTGAAGACTTTAATAAATCAGTCGTCCTTTCTAAAGAGCAGCAAACAGGTTTGTTTCAAATAAAAATGGTCTTTGATCAGCTTATTTGAGGGACAAGTACACAGTATCTGACTCAGAGTTTGAGTTTCCCAACCAGAGGGCTGCTGGGGTAGAGTCCTGAGAAACGGCCCAGCGTCCACACAGGAAACACATTCCTGTAAGAGGTGTAGCTGATGGCACAGCTTTTATTGAACACTCCAGAAATATTCTCCTGGAAACAACCCAGCACATTTTATTAGACAAAGAGAGAGAGAGAGACCTCTGATGAATTTTGGAGATCTAGCAAGAGCTTTGCTCACCTGTGGCCAGTCTCCATTGGGCAGCTGCCTATCAATCAGAACTTGAATGCCTTGCTCGATCACTCTGACGTCAGGGTACCTAAAAATTTAATTTGTTATGTAAATAAATTAACCCCGTTTTGAAAAAGCAACCCCAATTAATTGTTTTGGAACATTTTCCCATGCAATTTGCCATAAATCAACACTTTAAAAACACTAAAGAGTCAGGAAAAAAGTTATTGTAGTTGTCAAACTCTAAAATATTACTCAAATTTGTGAACCATTTTCTAAATAATCAAAGTTTATATCAGTTTAATATCTAGACTGTTGCTGAACAGAAGCATGAGAAAAGGGTTTGAGAAAAAGCCTTAAAAAGAAAGAGGAAGTACAAACAGAAATAGATGTATTAAGTACAAATGTAAAATACTATTTATACTTTCTTGCACAATAGAAATAACACAATAAAAATAATATGTACACTATAGTTGTACCCAGTTTTTGAACAGGAGGGCAGTCCTTTAGAGGTATCTAAAAACTACTTCTGAAGTTACCTGACAGCCATTAACCCCAGCAAAGCCCAGCAGGTGTTGTGGATCTGTGAGTTCTTGCTCTGAACGTAGCGCCGCTGCTCACATGACTCAAAGTCCTCGCCCCAGCCTCCATCCTCCATCTGATTCGACAGCAGGAACTTACAGGCATGTTTCACCTCCATACAAACAGACCTGCAACACAGAAACAAGGTTAAATAAAGTGCAGTAAAAATATGAGTTGATGAGATATGAGATGATTTATTAAATTAACATCAAGATTATAAAGAAAAACAAATAACATACCCATTTTGGAAAGTGTGGCCCATACATGCAAATGCCTCCAGACCAAACCAGACTCCATATGTGAAACACACTCCCCAGGACCTAAGACAAGCAGAATACTTCATAAACAGTCTAAGAAGCAAGAGAATAATGTCTCTCATTATAAATGAGCCAATGCCTACCCTTCCCAAGAGCCATCAGGTCTCTGAATCCTCCTGCAGTAGTCCAGCCCCTCCTGAAGAGTTGTCCTATGTGATCAAGAGGCACGGTTTCACCAAAGCAATTTTCAAACGACAATATGCTGAAATACCATGTTTGTCTGTACCTAATCTCTTCTGCTCTGTGCTCAGGATATACGCTGTGAAAGTGTTTCAGTGCCTGCATCACAGCTGAGGTACACTCAACATAAGTGTAGTCGATCATTATATCACCTGGGAGAGAAAGAGGTAGAATCAGACATGTCAAGACCATTGAAAAACGCACTGTCAACTGAATATGAGGTTTTGCTGCATGCTCACCAAACACTTCAGATGGGTTCAGCAGCTCCAGCAGTTTTCCACCACGTTTGGTCTCATACGTGGCAAACCCTCCATCGGGATTTCTCATGCTTAGCAGCTTAAACGAAATCACATTTTTAAAAAGTTAAATGAATACTTTTATTAATCAAGACACAGTAAATTGATCAAAAGAGATATTAATAATGTTAACGAAAATTTCTATTTCGAACAGATGCCGTTTTTTCTGTTATAACCTTACTATTAATCAAAGAATCATGAACAAAGATGTATCACAGCTTCTACAAATCAAAGATATGTTTCTTGAGCACCAAATCAGCATATTAAAATGATTTCTAAAGCATTATGTGACACTGAAGACTGGCGTAATGGCTGCTAAAAAATTGAGTTTTGCCATTACAGAAAAAAATGACAATTTAAGCAAAATTATCATAGAAAACATTTATTTAAAATCGTAATAATATTCAACAATATTATTGTTTCTACGGTATTTTTGATCAAATAAATACAGCATTGGTGACATTTATCATAAGAGACATTTTTCCAAAGCGATAAAAATCCTGCTTCCCGCAAACTTTTAAACATATGATTAGTGTGTTTATTCTAGCACAGCTTGTGAATTTGGATGCATTTCGCTTTATAATTTCATTGGAAAGATGAGCCATGCACGAACATTAGAGAAGTGACGATATCAGCCTATGAATAAAATTAGTAAACAAAGAAAAAAAATATTTTTGAGGGACTGAGATTAAAGATGCGGAGACCCTCTAAACAGGATCTAACACTGTCTGTGTTGTGAGTTGATGAGATTTGAGTCATAAAGAGCGTAGTGGCCTAGGCTCATTGTGCCCTTGAGCAAGACACTTAACCCTAAGTTGCTCCAAGGGGATTGTTCCTATAATAAGTGTACTACTGTAAATCAGATTATTGTGGCTTTGCGCTGGTAAGACACAGACAGAATAGTAAACATGTCTGAATTGTAAATAAGGCTTTTACCACATTGACAGCATCAAAGAGCCTTTCAGTGGGAATTTTTTCTTTGAGGAAACCACACTGCTCCTGCAGCAGCATAACAGATTTCAGTCCTTCCGCTGTACAGTCCGCAACTATCCAACCACAGTCCCGCGTGCTGAAGGGAAAACCTCCCTGAATCACACGAACAAACACACACACTCATTAAAGTGTTTAAGAGCACATTACGAATGGTTTAAGGTTGAAATGCAACACCCAAAAGTTTACCTTGTTCATTTGTCTATAGTATTTCTCAAATTCTGGAGGATTATCTTTGATCTATAATAAAAAAATGATTAGATGTGAGGCATAGAGGCAATATTATTACATTTTAGTGGGAGCCAAATGTTTGAAATTATAAGTTAAATGCTTTTATTTTTATAGAAAGGCGGATAGATATATAGATAGATAGATAGATAAGACTTTTGGACTCCACTGTATTTGGATTAACACATAAGGAAATAAGACATCTTCTATCACAAGTTAATTTAAAGTGCTAAACGGGCTGCAATAATGCACATGAAATGTAAAAACGATAATTAATCATCCTTACCTGGGTCAGATCAAAGAAATGATGGGCTTGTGTGAGGCACTCTGTAAACCTGGGGATGTCCTGGGCACCTGCCTGTTCAGAAAACAAGGCCAACTGATCAATCACATGTTATGTGCCAACTTCGGTTTTAATAATAAAGAAATATACCTCAAGAAATGCTTGTACTGCAAATGCGGTGTCCCATAGCTGTGATCCATTTGTACCCTGGTGGAAAAGAAATAGCAATGTGAGTGAGAATTATTATTAATATTGTTAATAATAACATTTTAATTACTTAACTGATCAGATAGAACTAATGACAACATCTCACCTGCATTTTCATGCCATCCAAACCCAGCCTGGAGCATTGAAAAAAATTAAAATGACAAAAAGAAAAGACAGAAACCTATTATTATTATTAATAGTATATAATATAAGCAAGAAATCACTAAAATCAGACCACAAACCATAGATAGTCAGGAATCCTTGACACATGCTCCTGAAAGGCAGGTGATGTGGGCCCATCCACGTACCATCGTACCAACATATTGATCGTTTTTGAAATCTGGCAAAGCAGGAAATTAGAGCAATATATAAAAATGAATAATTATTCATGAATAATGTGGATTAATAGAGTCAATATTACATTACATAAAATATTTTCTTTTCTCTCACCGGGCCAATGCTGATACACTTCGTAAAGCGATCGTCCGCTTTAATATGGTCATAAAGCTCCTTCACTGCTTTTTCTCTCAGCATAGTGCTGTGATGTGCTTCATACACATTAAGGAGCACTGTAAGATCAAGTTTGATAGTGTTATGTGACAATTGAAATGTAAAGTGTAAAAGATTAGTTATTTTTTACAGAGATGTTAGACTTCTCTCACAATAAGCGACAGAAAGCAAGGTGCTGTGTGGTGTGTACAAGTCACAAGCTGCAATGTTGTTCCTCTGAGCTGGCCAGTCAATAGTCGAGTATTCCTGGACGTAGAGCTCCTGTTTAACACCCCAAAAAACAAACGACTTTCACTGGGTAGCAGAGTTCAGGCAAACAAGCCTGCTTTTAAAGTGGTCTCAGAGTGGCCTCTAGTGGTAAAGCTGTGAAGCTGCACCTGTCTTAAACTGAGTATCAGTGGATCTTCATCGGCAGACAGCCTGACCGCATAACAGTAGCTCATGGGCAGGTACACCTGCCGACAGTGGCACCATAAAGTTGAGGGATGTGCTGGCACCCAGGAAGGGAACAGCCTGATGGAATAAAACAAATAAAAATCACAAAAGGAAATCTAACTATATACGTTTTTTGAACAAAAATGCCACTAAATCTGTAAAATAATGTACTCTCGGCATACCACATCTCTGGAAAGAGCGTATTCATTCCTTCCCAGCTGTAAACGTTGAGGATGGCCAACCAGAATTTACCCCAAGAGGGTATACCGACAGCACCCCCTGTAACAGAGCAGGATGATACTAAAACTGAACACGGTTTTATTTCATTTATTAAGTTAATGTTTTTTTAAGCTGTTTGTATATCAGCAATTGCAAACCTTTGCTGTGTAAAATATTCCTTGCGCGAACCATATCTGGATCATCAGGCCCAACTCCCAGAATTCTCAGGGTGGTGTAATTTAAAGCAGTTCCAAAAACAGTAGACTTATCTTCAACGTGCCTGGAAAATAAATATTTGTGCTGTTCATCAGATCATAAAGTAATAATTCCATTTGTATCCCAGTGAAATTAAACATTAAAGGAATAGTGGACCCAAAAAAAGTAATGGAAATAACCATAAGATAATGGAGGGAAAAAAATCATCATAGAGGAACAAATAAAACCCTACAATTATGTATAAATGTAGTAGCATTTCATTTGTTTTATTTATTATTGTTCCTTGCAGGTTTCATGAGATACACCCATATAATAAAAGACAGTGTTATTAATACTCACAGGCCCCAGCCTCCGTCAGGCAGCTGCACAGAGCGAAGGTATCTAACCATTTCCTGCTTCCATGAGTCTGGCAGAGGGATCTTGGCAATATGACAGGTTATGAGCAGACCTGAAAACCATCAGCAAATAGACAAAATGACAGTTTAGTTTTAAAAATTGTACGTTTCTTAAATCACTTCATTAGTGGCAAAGTTTAACCTTAATAATGTGTGGGTTATTCACGCAACAACAAAAAATCATATAATGCTCAACTGATATTTATTTATATTATACAAAATTGATTATGTATATATATATGTATATATATATATATACACACTTTCATATTTTGACTAAAAAAAACGACCTGGAAGTAAGAACAGTGGTCCTCCATAATCCCCAGCCCAGTGTCCATCTTCAGCCTGGAGACGGCTGTAGAAGTCCATTCCCTTCAGCGCAGCCTCTTCTGCAGTGTGTGCGGCAGGGGATGCTGAGATGAACTCACCCTGAGGTCAAGAAGAACAGATTATAGATATGAAAATGGATATAAAAGCTGTAAAGTTTGTGTTTACCGTGTCCAGTCCCAGAGAGTGAGATTCCAGCATGCTCTGTTGTTTTTCCACGCTGTCTGCCTCCTCAATGTACCTCCAGGTCTGTCTGCCCTCCACATTACTCAACCTCCAGCAGCTGAGATCTGTCACTGGCTCAGTCTTATAGGGGCCTCCCCTTCTCCGTAAACACCTGAATCACATCTTTAAATGTTACACTTAGATGGGCGTAGTAACAGTAGTACAGCAAAAAAAAAAATTGTATGCATTTAACAGAACTTACATGTTTAAAAAACTGATGTGCATCTAACAATAACAATGAAAAGCTTTTTCATCACTTTATTTAAATTATAGTTATGTTTGTCAGTACAAAACGGCACTGTAGAATAACTGGCATTGCCTTTCCCCAAAAACAAACAAACAAATAAACAAACACCTTGTAGTTTCATGACTTCATAAATCATATTATGGTATTATAAAGACAACATTCTTTATAAACAACATTTCTACTTAGTCTGCATTATAGGACACTGATACTTATAATAATAATATACTGTTAATTAAAACCTAAAACGACATTAATATATTAGTTTATGTTTAGTGTGTATTATTGGAAAATGTCATATTTGCGTGATTTTACAATATAACCATTTACAAATATTAAACAATTGTACTCACGTTCCCTCTGTCATCTTTGAAGTGCGTGAGCAAAACTTGTAAACTGAAAAGAACCTGTCATGTTTTTAGCTGTTTGAGACGGTAAACGCCTCCTTAAAATCAGCTTGGGATATGTAGTTCTTTATTTCTCTTGAATACTTATTAAAACGCTATAAACGTGGAGTGGGGCTTCATTCTGAGACTACGTTTCCCATAATGCTTAGTAGTGCCTTCCGAGCGCGATATCGCGTGGAGAGATATGACCAGAGAAAAGGCCCTCCAATCACATGTTAGGAACACAGACAAATGGGCGTGGCTTGCCAGTTCATACCAACTGCGTTTAGAGGGTCATGAATAACTAATTACCTCATGTTAAGTCGTAATTTAAAGGTTAGCCTGTAGTGTAGTACTAGTAATCGGTAGAAATGTGAACAAAAACATCTTTAAAAGATTTTTACTTGTTTCTCTGTATGCTAGGCGATAAAAAAATAAATAAAAATAGACAAAATCAGTAGATTAATAAAAACAATCTTTATGGCTGTCCAAAAATATATATTTAAATACAACAGAATTATTGGGATGAACAAAATACATTCAACTAGTATTCAGAAAGCAGAAAAGTATAAATGAAAACAAATGAACAAATTCTCAATTACTTACTGTTAAAGTACAAGGAGATACACATGCTAAGAATTCATTAAACTTAATGGTTGAGGCACATGACCTAAGCATTTTATCCAAAAAAACCCCCAAAACAAATTTAAAACAGCAAAAATAAAACTGCTGAGACCAATAAGTAGCAGATAAAAGACATTTTCTTTCAAACTGGGAGACTAGAAGAGGCATTCAGCAGCTGCGGTTATATATTTAAACATCTTCAGTTCTCGACTATGTCTAAAAGACACTTAAGCTTGAGGTCACACACACGTTCCTCCTCCTTCTGACTTGACAGTTCTCTTTTTAAGTCCTGCAAACGCTGGAACAAAGAGGCCGGTCTGTTTTTTTCACAAGATGCAGCAGTCTTCTCAGCAGAACCTTCCACTTCCTTCGAATAAAAAACAAACGCAGATTTAAAGCCATTATAATGAAAGCTGCTTTTTAATTTCATACTATCCTTAGTTATGCCAGAATACTGTACTTGTATGTGGAAGTTAGCAGCAGGGCGCTTGGAAGAGGGAGTCCTAACCAGGGGAGGCGCAGAGAGGAGGGTGGAGGGGAGGAAGAGAGGAAAAGAGGCAGAGGACAAATGATCTGCTTCAATCCTACGCTGAATCTGCTCTCCGATTCTAGATACACATGAACAAAAAAGGAAAAAAAAATACACAAATCCCATAATGCACCATTATGTCTTTTCAGTTTTGTGTACAACTCAGCGCATTAAAAAAGTTTAGATCTAACCTCTGGCCCTCAGCATTCATCTCCTGAACAGTTAAGAGAGTACGCTGAAGTCGCTCCATTATGGGATTCTGTGTGCTGTCTGCATCAAAGAGTCTGTTTATTTTGCAGGGAGATGATATTTTCTCAACCAGGTCAGCTGTTTCCGTTTCCTTTAAAGAGCACAAAAATAGAGATTTAATGCAATTATAGTAACGCAAGTATATTTGTGTTGTGCTGGTGTCTCTGGTATAACTCTACCTGTATGTAGACAGGGAGCTTTCGGGAGGGAGTCATGGTCAAGGGCACAGAGTGAATGGTGGAGGTCAGGGTAAGAGGAAACGATAAAGGATCCGCTTCAAGGCGATGCTGTATTTGCTCTCCAGTCCTACAGACACATGTTAAGAACTGGTTACTACAAAGATCCAAGCAAAAAAAAAAAACACAACACAGTTAACACTAATATTAAAATTGTTCATGCCAACCTCTGGCCCTCAGCATTCATATCACGGATGGAAGAGAGAATCTGTTCAAAGTGCTGCGATATGGGAATTTGTGCAGCATCCCGATCCGAAGGCCACTGCTCTGTGTTTGTGTGACTAAGAAACAGCTTCTGTATGGGGAAATGCCTAGCCGTGTTCGAGGTCCTGATCTTTGACCTATCAGAAAACAATGAAATTTAGTTAGAATTTTTAGGCGGTTATGCTATATGTGATTATACAGTGAATAATACATATCTAAAACAGTGATAGTTACACTTCTGAGGCCTGCTGTTTTTCCTGATATGTCTGTTTCACAGCCTCTATCCAGCTATCAGGGGGCTGGAAACTCTTCAGGCTGTCTTTATTAAAATATACAAGAATCTCGCCATCATCCGTTAGGGCATCTGTGATTATAAGAGTTAAAACATACATTTAACAATGGAACATGTTCAAAGGCATTATTTTATTGGCATTATTTTACCAGTTTGTTATTCTCACCTTTTGCCATCAGACTCCCCAAACTCCAGTCCTTCATACGATGCTCTACACACAGGCTTATGATGTCGTCCCAAGGAATTTCGTGAAAGGACGGTCCAGTCGTCTCATAGTCATCTTCATCTGCATCCCTCACATGAAAGTACTGGTAGTTCACTCTTCTCAGCAGGTTTTCCAGGCGGGACATTACAATAGGTTGGCTTAAGGGTGAGGTAGGGATCTGGGATACGTACTGGAATATTGAGGCACATAGATGTGGCCAGGAGGCTGAGAAAAAGAAAATTGGTTAGTTTTGTTCTCAATTAAGATAAACTATTAACATGCATAAATTCAAGGATTGGAACTTACCACTAATTGGAGGCAGATCCCACTCAGGAAGTTGCCGGCTGAGGATGGTTCTTTTCAGCCACTCCAGGTGTTCTGGAGAGTTCCAAGCCTGATGGGGAATCAGCTCACTGTTCTCCGGGAGAGAGAATTCAGGAGGTGGCCAGCAGAGACCGGACAGATGTTCTGATGAAACCACAGCTGCTAGGAAACTCAGCACACTGTTACAGAGCTGCACGATAGGCTCTGGGTGCTGAGACGGAAGACCTGCCTGTTTCCTTTCTTGCTTGTCTCGTTGTACTCTGGAGTAGAACTCACGGCACAGGCCTAACTCAACAACCTGCAGCAGGGTCTGAGCGGACAGGGCTGGGCCAGCGGGAGAACGGGCAGCAAGCCACCTGATGACATGACTCATCTGAAGCAGATCAATTGTATAAAGAGAATGTGTAAGTACATAATACATGTTACATTTTCAGTAAGCATTCAAGAAATCAATCCTCATTTTTACTGACAAGAAAAAAAAAATCTATTCATGCTTCCACCAAACATTATGTGCAACAGTGGAAACTACTTTTATTTTTTGATGCTCTTAAAAAAGTAAATGGAAAATGTTAAAAAAATAAATAATACATTTATTTGTGTTTTTAAAATAGCAACTTGAAATGATTATTTGGCTACAATTTATCACCTTAATTATATCGTCCTATTTTACCTATTTAGCCAATAACCACAGCATTAAAAAGTTCCCATTTATAAGCAAATACAGATACAACCATACATCTCACACATCCTTGACAAATATTTTTTAACTATATTAAATAAGAACAACTGTATATTCTCTTTATTTCTTTGCAAACCAACCTGCTCTGAGCCTTGCAGGTCAGTGAGGGTTGCTAGTATGTGGACGAAGATGTATTCAGAGATGAGACCTTCTTTTACTAAAATATTCAACATGAGTGCTGTAAAAGAGAGATAATAAAATAATCAGATTGCAGTCTTTAACACTCTAGTCCACTACACTAATTCTTTCCTTCAAAACTTGCCTTCTTCCAAACCATGATCTTTGGTACTGCCCTCTTGGTCGCCAGTAACCACCACAACCAATGGTACAGGAGTGTGCCAGCAGCTGGCCTGCTGCACCTGCCTCAGCTGAAGGAGGGCAGAGAGCAGGGACACATCCTCATCCTCTTCACCCTGTCCAGCACTGTTAAGAGGGGGAAGAAGCATCAGCAGAGCATTGGTACCATGGAGCTCCTTCTGTTCCTCCAGCAGACACTGGTCTTCTGCACTCAGAGGGCCATGGCATGCCTGCACACAAACACAATGGTTAATCATATCAATGCAAAGACATTTGGATAACTGGGATATTAATTTGATTCATTTCATGAATTTGAACTTTCCCCGTGGCCAATTTTTTCCTCAATACTTCGCTTTAACTGGATAAATATTTTTATGGGGGAAAACTATTACTTCTGAAGCTTACTTTTACAGCGATGTGAACTTCATGAGTCTGTCCCCTGATGTTTGTCAAGCTGTGACTAATGCAAAGTGTTTTCAGTTTCAGTTCTTTCTCGCTCTCTTCACATAGGATTTCTCCACCCAATTTAACCTCAAGCCAGTCTGTCAGAATTCTGCATGAAAACAAACATAAAAACAAAAGAGGTCAGTTGTAATTTTATATGTGATAAGAAATCTTCCCACAGTTTTGTTCCTTACCTGCTGGCATAGCTTATGTCACTGTCACAGTTGCTTGGCAATAGAAGTGTGGCTTTCCAGAAGATTCTGTCAGGTGCATTAGGGGTGCTTTCTGCCACAAGAGTGGGCAGGTCAAGAGGCATCCATACACGCTCACTGCCAAAGAAGAATAATTAACCATTCAGACACTTATGGTGATAAAAAAATTCTCCATTCTGCACATCTATGCCACACTGTACTTACCTTAGTAAGAGATTGTAGTAGTAGGACACTTTCATTTGATGAACTGCTTCCTGTCTCATTTTCAGCAATCTATATTATTAAAATGAATTGCCAGGAACAATCATTAAGATACATAAAAAAAAAAAAAATTACAAAAAAACACAAATCAAAGCAAAAAAATAAAATTTAAATCTCCAAAAACAGACCTTGTGCAGGAAACCGCCATGTTTCCAGAGTTACCCAGGTTGACCATCCCCTGGGCCAGGAGGTCCAGAGAGGGGCTTGAAGGGGCACTGGGTACGAGAGCCTTCAGTTTGAACCGTGGATCTACACAGCCAGGGGCTGCAGGGAAACCACGCATCTGTCTCTTTAGCTGACGACGCACGGCTACGACGTCACGCCATCTAGAGTATATACACATACAGGTTTCTATAGACAACCTAATTGCTCCAGGGTTTTTTTAATACACAATAAAGAGAAATATTAAGCTCCTCAAACCTCTTGATGAACTTGCAGATGCGCCTCAACTCATTGTCCAGGATATCTTGTGCCATTGCAGCCAGCTCCTCAGCCAACGTCTCGTCTACTATGCTGTTGCATTCCTCCGCTGAGCAGCGGGAGATATAAGCTGCCTTCTCTTTTAAAGCAAGCCTGGAAGGGAAGAACAGCATGACCAATTTTGCACGTTCACCGATGAATCACAAATACTTGTCAAAAGTCATGTTTCACCCAAAAATCTAAAATTAAAATACATTATAATAGATTTTCAGAAATTGAGCGTGACAATTAAAACTTACTGGCTAAACATTTATATTGTAACCTTATTTAAAATTAAGCATTTTCAATAATCCCCAAATAATCTAATAACATAGCATATTAGATTATTTTTTTATATTATGTCAGATAAAGTCGTGGCCTAATGGATAGGGAGTTGGGCTTGTAACCCAAAGGTCGCGGGTTCGAGTCCCAGGTCCGGCAGGGAT
>JAUMHE010000056.1:15584241-15604899 GCA_032359235.1 Enteromius mattozi | reverse complement strand
ATCTTGACATTAGAAAGCAGGTAGGTGAGATACTCCCCAGCAACCTCCTGATTAGCATCCACACGCTTCTGTATGGCCTCCATCTTTATATCTATCATTTTTCTGGCTGTAATCCATAGGTACAATACATCACCATACTCCAACACATGCCTGTATCTCTTGCAGTCTATCAGAAGTAGATGTTTGAACCAGCAAGCTTACCAAATTTGAATATGCCATCCCAGCCATTGATGTACCACTTCCAAAATGGCAAGTAATTTCGAGTCCAGTTGGGCAGGAACACCACAGGCATGCTATAGGTGAACATTTGTGCGATAGAGTTAATAAAATCTTGCGTCTCGGCCGGAATCTCTTTTTCCAGGCAGCCAATGCGTGTCTCAAACAGAATGGATGAGATACCTGAATTAGAAAAAGATCAGTAAAGGACTTCACAATTTTGTGGCTAAATGGAAAATGTGTTAAAATATTGGCATGCACATTAATTACACAAAAATAATATAAAGACAATATTTTTTTTTATAAATTTAGATGTATGATAATTTTAGCCATGGTTAAATCTATGATTTTTGTTGTATGGATGATCACTGCTTTTGATGTATTATTTCAACATTATTTCAGGGATCAGATAGAATAAGGATGCCACTTGTGATAGTGTGGCTGACATTTTAAATGTCACAAAAGAATTATAACATTCTATTCCAAATGGATGATATAACTAGTGATACATGTTTTTTTGTTTGTTTTTTTTCCCACACATTTCATTCATACAGTAGTGTCAAGTTGGCTTCTAATTATCCTCATGGGAACATTTAGCATTGTGACAAATCTATTACACCCTCGGGAATCTGTAAGCAAGTTATATGTTCTGTGGTCTATCTCATTTCAAGCACTTATGGAAAGGAAATACCTTCAAGAGAAAAGCGATAAAGCTCATTGGTCAAGTTAGAGACCAGATCACCAGTAGGGCTCATCTCCCGCAGATAGTAAATGCGTTTGATGAAGTCTGTGACCACTGCATTAACCACATCTCCATACTGAACAGAGTCCTTTGGATGCAGCATGCGTTTGTTCAGCACTGTTCGTAGTTTGTACCATTTCTCTCCTTCTCTGTTAAAGAACATATTCTTTTTTTCAGAAGGGCAACAATATACAGCACAACTTCACAACATCACATGACTACATAAGCCAAATGCACTTTGGCCTTATAATATCTCCAGATATGAATAGACTTGCATTACGTATTACAAAACAAACCTATGTTACAGATACCAAACAGCTGTATCAAATGTTTTTACTCTGTGAAAGGGCCGTAGCCGATGCCTTTCATGTCACGGTACTCTGTCCACAAAGTCATGTCTCCTCTGGAAGGAAACTTCTCATCTTTTCTAAGGATTTCCTCCAGTAACTCCACACTGTTTACAGAAATGGCTTGGAAGTTTCCAGCATTCACTTTGTACAAAGGGCCATAAAGCTGTTTTTCATACAACTGGAAAGATGAAAAAAACAAGTGGTGAAAAACAAAGAAGACGTGCTAATGAAGAAATATCTGTCTGACTTTGAGATACATTGTATACATTGTATGTCTAAATAGTTTTTGAGCAACAAATAAACATCAGACTGTGATCACAACTGATACACTGAATTATTTAAAAGTGTTCAGTTATACAAGACAGTTGTTTCCGACTATTCAATGTCCTTAAAAGTAAAACAGTGACAGTTTGAGTACATAAAGGGAGACATTAATCATTTACAGTCACATGATAAACCAACTATATCTTTCTGTACCTGCAGCTCATGCATACGATTCAGGTACCGTTTAAAGATCAGTCTGTACAGCATCCTAAAGGTTTTGATCTCTGGGATGTCAGCTACAGTCTTAAGCTTCTCATGGCTGTCCTGGACAGTGACAGAAGCAGCAGCATTACCTACTGCCCCTCTCCTGATGTCCGTGGCCACTGTCACAGGCCTCAGAAAACCAAATCTGATCCTTCTTTCTGCAGAGCTCACTACAAGACGAACAGCCATTATGGAAGTAGAGAGCAGAGTGAGGCAAAACATCGCTTCTCTTTCACGTGAGAGGGAGAGGGAGGTGGGGCAAAGCCTCTCTAGTTAACCCTTCACTATCTGCTGTAATTTAATACTCTGTGTGGATTTATGTTTTTAAAGGTGAAGCACCATTATAATGCACATAATCATACTGTAAGAATAGTAGCATCAACTGGAAAAATCATCATTTACTCACCCTCATGTCATTTTTAACCTTTGTCTTTCCTCTGTGTAAGACAAAAGCTGCTCTTTTTCTATACAATGAAAGTGAATGTTGTTCCTGGTCCCCATACTTTTTAGATAACAGCAATGTGAACATCCTGCTAAATTTCTCCTTGTGCGTTACACCAAAAGAAATAAGGTCAGGTAGGTTTAGAATCACATTAAAGGTGAGGAAACAATGACCATTTTCACTTTGAGTGAACTATCCCTTTAACATTCACCTTTCTTCCAATTCCCACAGGGCATAGTGAACAAACACAAACAAAAGGTTTCAAACCTTTTTTTTAAAAAAATCACATACCTGTGTTTACAATGGCTGTTTTCCTTCAAAGAAATTTGCTTTTTAGTACATTTTCTTTCAGTCACCTAAAAGGTTAGATAATGCATGTAATATTGATGTTATGGAGAAAAAAAATACGCTCTAAGCTAAGTACATGTTATATGTCACTTACGCAATTACTGGACATGATTCAATACACACAAAGCAAATCTCAGGAGGACAGCAATTTACTGCAAAAGGAATGCATTACTGTAAACCATAGGAAAGACAATTAGTGCGTAATAAATAACAGTAACAATACACTGCATAAAATGCTTTTATAGTTAAGATTTTTTGTCTTTTTTCTAGCTAAAATGCCTAGAAAATCCTTCTTTATTTAAGTATTTCTGAATAAGTAAAAATAATTGTCTTGTTTTCAGGAAAAACAAGTCAAAATTAAACAGGTTTTTACTTAGAACAAGCAAAATAATAATTTGCCAATGGTGTAAGCAAAATAATCTTATTTCAAACAGAAAACAAGATTATTTTGCTTACCCCTATTGGCAGATTTTTTCGCTTGTTTCAAGCAAAAACTCACTTAATTTTGACTTCTTTTTCTATAAACAAGACAGTAATCTTTAGTTGTCTAGAACATCCTTCTTGATTTAAGGCTGAAAACAAGACAAAAACATCTAAGATATAACAGCATTTTTTGCAGTGTAGAAGAAATAGACAAATCTTCATAATTATTTTGAATTTTATTACTCCAGTGTGTGAAAAGCCTTCATCCAGGTGTAAATTTCACAAAATGATTCATTAATTAATCATTAATTAATCATTCACTCAGTCAAAAGTCTGTACTGTCTGTATAGTCTTCACTCCATCACCTCTGAAATGTTTTTGATGGAGCCAGCAGGGTCTGTCTTGTAGAGCATGAAGTGTCCTTGCACCTGTGCGGCGCTGAGCTCGGTGTGTGCTGCCAGCGCTTGCTCTGCAAACCGCTCAGCCTCAGCTGCAGGCTCCTGAGGATAAAACCTCCGGAACATCTGAGTCAGCTGCCAGTGAGAGCAGTAGCCCACATACTGCTTCAGATCAACACGGCCAGGTCGGACAAGAGCCGGATCAAGTCTTCAGCACACAGAGGGGAAAAAAAGAGAGAAGGGGAAAAAAGTGTTATAAGAAGAATAAACACAGGTCTTCCTGATTATTGGGTACTTAACTAAACATTTAAAACACATTTTATGATTTAAATATTGATTATTATATTGATTTTATCTATTAAACATCAAAAATAATACACATTTCGCTATCTTAAACTGTAAAACAAAAGTTTATTACTACTAATCTTTGTATTAGAGGCAAAAGAGCAAGACGACAAGAATTTTACATTACAACATGAAGGCACAATGAACAAGCCGCAGTATTGATCTTTACCTCTCAATGAAATTAGTTGTCATGAACACAATTCGGGCCTCTGAAGATGCCACTCCATCCAGAGAATTCAGAAGTCCACTGAAAGTGAGTCTTCCCATGCCCTGGTAGGCCAGTGGATCTGTGAGAATACATGGCAACGACAAATAAACTAGATCAACAAGAGTAGAAATATGTTATGGCTATCATAATTTTTCACATGTGATTATAATCACATTATATTCCAAACAGACAGTGAGAACTCATAAGCACTGCAGTCTGTGAGACATACTCTCTGTGGGCAGCAGCTCTCGGCTGACGAAGGCTGCATCCACGTCCTCTAGCAGGATGATGCTTTGCTGTGGAGCCACACTCAGCAGGTGATTGAGGCGATCGTCAGACAGGCTGCGGTCACTGAGACTCATCAGACAGATGCTGTATCCCAGTTCGCCTGCTAATGCAGTTCTGAAATACCACAAGAATGGTCATGGTACTTGGGACTACAAATTTGACATTTAACTGATGTTTTGCACGGCAGTATAAAATTAGCAACACATACGATTGCATTTTGTTTAGTAATAGATTATTAGGGTCAATAAATACATACAAATGTACATAATATTTCCTATTGTAACTGTTTCTGACTGTAATATGCTTTGAAATGTAATTTATTTCTGTGATGGAAAAGCTGATTATCAGCAGTCATTACTCCAGCCTTCAGTGTGACATGATCCTTCAGAAATCATTCAAATATGATGATTTGGCACTCAAGAAACATTTATTGTTACTATGAATTATTATTATTATTAATAACATAAACTTTTTTTAATGGAAAGAATCCTTTGATGAATAGAAAGTTCAAAAGAATAGGACTTCACAAGAATATAATTCGGTCCTATATAATTCGAATATAATTTGGTAATATTTATATTGATATTATTGTAGCTTTGTCTGTCTGCACCAGTCTACACCTTGTATACTTTATTAGACATTATTATTCACAGTAACATCTACTATACCCAAAGCAACAGTGCTTACATGAAGCTGCTTTTTCCACAGCCTGGGGGTCCATACAGCAGATATCCTCTCCTATACGGAATGCCTGATTGAAACATATTCATCAACAAAATTGGAATAAAATATGAATTTGAACATAAAACAAACCTTTTATTTATTATTATAAAGATTTTGCATTACATTAGAGGTGTGAAGGCATTTTTCCCAAATATACGCAAGTATTAAAAAAGCTTTTTTCACCTCTGTCAGTGTACCACTTAGGATTGCCAATGAACTCCTTTACATCATCCACTATCCTCTCCGCCACACCATCCTCCAGCACGACTGAAGACAGAGGTCGTCTTCGCCTTGGAAACCCGAAAGGCCTCCACTCCGCTCCAAGTGCAGTGTACATCACAGTTCGGCCCTCTTCCTGCTTTAAGGCAAGTTCACGTGCTGCACGGACACAGAATCAATCATTATGACTTATTTTTGAAAAATTCAGCTGATAGTCTAATACATATGTGAAACTCACAGCAGGTGCTGACACAACGCTGTCATACCTTCTTGAAGTATGTTGAAGAATATTTGCCGATCTCTGCCCAGAGCAGTGAAGGTGACGGACTCCCAGGGCGTTCCTGTGTGCAAGTCCACCATCTGCTTCTCTCTGGTCCTCTCCACTCTGATCCACTTCCTGCCATACCTGAGAACACAAAAAGCCTCAGTCAGAGACATGGATAACTATGTGCTGGATTGACCTCTGAGAGAAAGTCAAATCAGCATCACACTGTATGTAATCTATCTATGTAATGTATTCTGATCGTACCAAATGATGTGGTTGCCTGGACTCGGATGGAAGTCAAACTGTGTGTGGACTCGTCCACTCTCATGCTGCATGTATGAGGTCTCTACACTCAGATGCTGGGTGTGTTTGGCATGTTTAGTGATCCAGCTTAAGAGCCAGTGATAACTTTTATCTCTGCTTGGGACCTCCAGCGTGATCATGTAATGTCTTCTGAAGAAGATCATGCCGACCTGTGCTCCTTTTCTGGCAACTGCAAGTGCTGTGCCAATACCAACTAATCCAAATCCTGCCCCAAAGTAAGGGTTGTCCTTTAGGGCTCCCAAAAAATCTGACAGGGTCATGATGAAGGTGTCTTCAGGATCTCTTATTCAGTCAGGAAAAGCTTTTTTTGTCCCTTCATTTGCAATATGTAGCCTATCTTCACAGCAGAGGAGGTAAAACCCTTTTCGTTTTAATTTTGATGAGACCCTTGAGACTGATAAGACATTATGGGACGCTGTCACTGATCAGGTCTATATTCTATTTAAATAAATGCAAATTTAAAAACTCCCTATACTTACGGCAGAGGAAATATCACACCAAAAAAAACATTTTTTCAGTTTGCTTACACTAAACGAAAAATACGCGAATAACATGTAATAAAGCAGACCTTTTCTATATTAACCCAGCGTAGTCTCTCAATGATGATTGAACAAATCGTTCTTTTGGGTGAGTCGAATCTTTTCGATGACTCGGTTGGACCAATTCACAAATCAATCCTGTATTAAATTCGCTTGATTTTGAACCAGTTCTCTCAGCTGTTCAAAAGAACCGATTCACTAAAATGAAATGAGCAAATCACATGGCGACCTCTGTGTTGTTTCCGTTGTTCAGGAAAATAGTTCCGTGTGAATCGTGTTTCACTTTAATAGTTCCGTTGTGAATGTTTTCGACGCGGTCGCCTTATGACAATTTATTCTTATAAATAACTGTCTGTAGAGTTTGTGTATTTTAAAATGGATTATTCTCAACTAAATATTACTAATTATAAGATATATTACTAAATTATGTCAGAATTCGTTTTCCTCTTTGAACAGAAAAACCCTAGAAATGACGCCGCTTACATTCTTCAAGTGAAGGTAATTTTTGTTTTAATAATACTGAAGTCATAAATAATGTGTGTAAACATAATACAGTATTAATGTATTATGACGTCTCTTGGTGATGACTATATTCGCGTAGCTTGCTTTAATTGAACACATCTTCTGTTCCTTGAGGATGCGTTGTTTATCAGAGCTAATGAAACACGAACATCCGCGCACGAGGTCCAACAAAACATGTTCACATAACATTTAACGTTAGTGATGTAGAACAGTCGTGTTGCCCTGGGAGACGGAAACATTTAGTGGTCCTGATGCTGTAATAGAGTTTTCCCCCTCTCTAGAGTTGATTTTATCCCTCACTGACTGATGTCCTGTCGAGTTTGACCCAAGCATGGACCAACAAGAGCCTGGATGTGATGCAGAACAACTCAAGCATATAGAAAATAATGTAGCAGATACATCTAAAGGTAAAATACAACCAAACGTTTAATTATTTATATATTCAGTAAGACATTGTGCTTTGGCATGCATGGGTCTCCTCAGATCAATGTTTGATGTTTATATATTTGTATATAAATATGATGTACAGTCAGTCTTTACTGCAAAATAACCTAAGACAGGGTGATCTCTGAAGAGTTTCCTTTGTGATAAGCTGACAAGAACATCCCACTAATGTAATGTATGAATTTTATGTCTTGTTTTACAGCTTTGACAGCTTACAGATAATACAAAGTTTATTATTTTCTTTCTGATATAGCATTGTCTCAGTCTAAGGGGATGGATATGGCTGCACAACCTAGAAGCAAGAAAAGTGTAACCAAAAAGTTGAAAGCATCAACAAAAAAGGGAAAACAATGTACTACCGTTAGCCAAGAAAACCCTTTATCTAAAGGTAAATATGATTGTTAAGAGATGTTGTAATTAAAAATGGTCCCAGGTCTGACTTATGGCATCTTTCTGTTTAGTGGGACATGTTGCAGAGGGCACCGAACACATGTTTCGCACCCACATCTGCTCTGAATGCAGACGCTGCTTCAAGACACGCTCCCATTTGATAGAACACATGCGTATTCACTTTCCCGACCCCAGTCTGCAGTGTCTAACCTGCAAACACTACTTCACCAGCAAGAGTAAGCTACGCATCCACATGCTAAGAGAGACGGGACAGAAACTGCACCGCTGTCATCTATGTGAGTATGGAGCGGTGGAACGCAACTCTCTGCGACGACACCTTACCAGCGTGCATGGGCATCAAGAAGATGATGCTCCCAATGGAGAGCTGTTTAAGTGTCCAACTTGCCACAAGACTTTCGGTCAGAGTCAGGCATTAAAGATCCATATGAAGTCTCACAATAAGACACAAAACGGACAGCCGATGCTTTGCTTCCATAAAGGCTGCTCATTTCAGTGTACAGAAAAGAAGCAGCTTCACAAGCATGCGTTAGATGCTCACCAAATTGAGGCCGTCGAGTGCCGTCATCATGCCTGCGGCGCCTTCTTCGGGAGCCTAGAAGACATGGAGAAACATTTCCGCACACATCAGGCTTATCACTGCCCACATTGCGAGTTCTCATGCTCGAATAAGAGCCTTTTTCAGCAGCACAAAAGACAAGGGCATCCAGGGAGTCAAGAACTGAACTGTAGCTTCTGCCCTTTCTCAACCCTCAACCCTGTAGAGTTCGATCAACATGTTGGTCACTTTCATGCCAGTGAGAAAACACACCACTGCTCGCAGTGCAGCTTTATAACAGCTCACAAAAGAGTCCTGAAAAGGCACATGCTGATGCATACTGGTAAGATATTCAGTTGTTCAACTTGTGTTTATAGTTATAATTCACTCAGAAATTAATGTTTGGTCATAATTTTTTTCTTGTCATTTCATCTCTGCATTATTATTATTTTTTTGATCATGATTGGTTTATATGTCTCTAAAAATCCTTTAAAAACAACAAAAGTAGTCCATACAACCTGTGTGATATATTTCAAGTACTGTAAAAAACAATACAATAATACATTAGCTTTATGTGAGGAACCTAATGAAATTTAGCTATCTTCCCCTCTGATGTAACTCCAAATTTCATAGCATTTGCACAAAGCTTAGTCTAGCAGGTTGGACATCTTTGTTTGCATTTCACAAAGAAAAGAAACTTATAAAGTTTTAAGCAACATAAAATAAATGATGATTTTTGAATGAATTACTCCTTCAGAATTACTCAGTGGCCATTGATAGATGGATAACATTTGCATTTACAGGTGAAAAGCCCCACAAATGTACACTATGTGACTTTAGATGTCGTGATGAGACATACCTTTCAAAGCACATGCTGACGCACTCTAATGACAAACAGCACATGTGCTCAGAATGTGGATATGTTACCAAATGGAAGCACTACCTTAGTGTCCACATGCGTAAACACGCAGGAGATCTAAGGTATGTTACTTGACTGAAATGAAAAATATCCTAATACAAAAAAACATTTTTGTTTACTCACCTGCCTCTCTTCTCTCTCAGGTACAAATGTAATCAGTGTCCATATCGTTGCCATCGCATTGACCAGCTGAACAGCCATAAACTCCGTCACCAGGAAAAATTCTTGATCTGTGAGGTGTGTGCATACTCCTGCAAGAGAAAGGCTGAACTGCGCAGCCATATGCAGCTCAAGCACTCAACAAATGCAGATCCACAACCTCCTGTTTACCAGTGCAAGTTTTGCTCTTACACAACAAAGTACCGGCAAGCCCTGCATAGCCATGAGAACTGCAGGCACACCAGGACACGCATGTTTCGCTGCGCACTCTGTCGCTACACAACATTTAGCAACACCAGCCTGTTCCTACACAAAAAGAAATCCCATGGATATGTGCCTGGAGATGTGGGATGGCTTGAGAAATATGCAGAGAAAGAAAAAGAGCAAAGCTCTGCAGATTTGACGCACACCTTTTTCTCAAAAAATCAGACTTCAAATTCAGAATATAGAGAAGAAACAGTTAATACAAAGGAGTCTAATAGGAGTGTGGATGATTCAAAAGACATGTCTGTAAATGATAATGAGAATGAAGCAATGACAGCCACGATTGGAGGACCTGAGGAAATAACTTTAGTACAGCAGGCTAGTCTTGATATTGAGTCTGCAAGAGTAGAAGCAAGTAATCTTTCTGAAAGGCATCCAGCTGATGAAGAACAGTGTGAATCCCCACTTTTTGCTTCCCAAACCAGCCAGAGTAGCACACAAATGGTCCTTGCCGAGACAGTAAATATACATGACACCTCATTTGATTTTGAATCTCACACATTGCATTCAGTCCACCAGAACTTCCCACAACCATCAGCTGATGATAATGATGATGATGATGATAATCCAGCTTACTGTGAAGATCAAAGTGACTATGAAGACCTGTCACCTGTGACAGAAACTGAAAGGAGCACGGAGGGTCTCCACCAGGAGAAATCTATAGAGGCATCAGCTTCTGAGACTCGTTTGCAAGTCATGAGAAAACAGGATAAAGACCAGGCTGAAGCCCTTGTTCTAGAGGGCAGGGTGCAGATGCTTGTTGTCCAGACAAGGGGCAATATGTATCGGTGTAGCCGCTGCTTCTATGTGACCAGAAAGCAGGCAGCTTTAATCCGACACTGCAAGTCATCCTGCCAGGTCATGAAGGCAGGACTACGCTGCCAGGACTGCGGCATGCAGTTTAAACAGCAGCGTTCTTTAAACACCCACCTACGGAAGTGCCGGTCACTGCAGAGGCACAGAAAGAAGTTTGCTTTTGCTAGCACTGTTGGTACATCAGGGAGTTGTGTTGGTAGTTCAGGGAGTGATGCATCTATACATGCAACTCTTAAATCAGGATCCACCACAATGCATCCTGAACCTGAAGGCCCACTTTCTCCTAACATAACTGCTGTAGAAAATGAGACTGAATCACTGACGAGGACAACCAAAGGAGGGCAGGCAACTCTCAAGAGTAGAAAAAAGCTACCAGAAGAGGATTTAGTAAACAATGAGATCTCTGGGCATACGGAAGATGACGGTAGGTATACTTGCAGAAAATGTCCTTTCTCATCTGTTAGGAAAGTCACTATAGATCGCCATTGTGCAACATGCAGAGGAGACACCCATAAGGTACATTTGGCTGAAACAGGAGAGCAGTTTGAGCAAGAGGATAATCCTAGTGACTCAGATCACGATCAGGAGGAAGATGGGGCAGATGACTCAGAAAGAGATTCGGTAGAAGAAGAGAGACCTCAAGACCCCAAACCTCGATTCTCATGTCCTAACTGTCCTTTTCTCTGCCACCAAAAAAGAGCTCTAACAAGTCATCAGATAAAGGGCTGTTTAAAACCATGTGAAATACAGTGCTCACAGTGTTCATTTGTTGCCAAATCAGAAAAATCTCTCAACCATCATATTTTAGGTCACAAGAAAGACAAGAAGGTTACTAGAGGTAATATATCCCGAAACCTGCAGTGCAATCTTTGCTCCTTCACCTGCAAGCAAGAGCGTTGCCTGACACAGCATGTTGCTGTGAAGCACGAGGGAGTTCGTCCTCACCAATGCCGCTTCTGTTCATTTAGCACAATCCGTCGGTACCGTTTGGAGGCCCATGAGTCTATGCACACAGGTGTTGGGAGGCATAGCTGTGAACTCTGTGGCCAAACTTTCGGCACCACATCCAGACTACGATTGCACCATCAACGCATTCATGACAAACAAGCAACACACTTCTGTTCACTTTGTGACTACAGAGCTTATAACCTCAATGACATTAACAGACACAACTTAAGCTGCCACACCGGTGATCTTAGCTACCATTGCAGCCAATGCAATGCACGTTTCAGCTCCGAAGTTGCCTTGAGGCAGCACTCCAACCGAGCACATCCAGATGCGAACAGCTCATCTTGCACCCAGTGTAGCTTCACTTGCAGCTGCCAAGCTGCTCTCAAAGCACATATGCAGCATGAACATTCAGAAATCAAGGCAAAAGATCCACAAAATGGTACAGAAAAACAAAGCAAGATATCCATCATCCATCAATGCTTGGTTTGTTCCTTCAGCACCCATAAAAAACTCCTGCTGGTCCAGCACATGTTAGATGAGCATGAAGATGGACCAGCAGAGGAGAAAACTCTAAAGTGTGATGTCTGTGGTTTCTCTTGCACTCACCAAGTGGTGTTTGACCAACATGTGCGGTCACATGGAGGAACCTGCCTCTTTAAGTGCACCGAGTGTGAGTTTTCTACCAGGAACAAACAGAAGATCACTTGGCACATTCGAATCCATACTGGAGAAAAACCTTACCGTTGCGAGAAGTGCAGTTATGCATGTGCTGATCCTTCAAGACTGAAGGTATGAAGAGCTATTATCCAAGATATTGATTGAAGGTTTGGGTATTTGGTTTTTGATGTCCAGTTCTGTTGGTGCTTACAATTAAATTTATCTCTTTATTTTAGTATCATATGAGGATTCACATGGAGGAACGCAAGTATCTCTGCCCAGAATGTGGCTACAAATGCAAATGGGTCAACCAGCTGAAGTATCACATGACAAAACATACAGGTATGTGCTATATAGTCTTACGCTAAATGTAGAGTTCCTGCACACCTTGATGTTTATCCTTCTTTCTAACAGGTGCTAAACCGCATGCATGTGAGGACTGCGAGTACCGCACCAACCGTGCCGACGCACTGCGCATCCACCGGGAGACACGCCACAGGGACGTGCGTTCCTTTATATGTGAGAAATGCGGAAAGGCTTTTAAGACACGCTTCCTCCTCAAAACACATCAGAAAAAGCACAGCGAGGAGCGACCTTATGTGTGCTCCATATGCCAAAGGGCGTTCCGCTGGCCTGCGGGCCTCCGCCATCATTACCTGTCCCACACCAACCAGTTGCCATTTTATTGCCTCCACTGTGCATATCGAGCCAAACAGAAATTTCAGGTTGTGAAGCACCTTCAGAGACATCACCCAGACTTGCCTGTCCAAGATGGTGTGGGTAAAGACCAAGAGGCCTCTAGTATGGGTACACAAAAGACCTGGATTAGGGAAGAACAACAAAGACAAGAAAATGCGGGGGATGTGTAGCTGTCTTTCTGTATGCATCTAACTGACAATTCTTCCTCTTATGAAAGTATTAAATATAATCATAACCCTCATTCAAACCACAATGAATAAACATTTTTACAATATCTTTATTTCTCTTGTTATAGTTTATTCCTTTTAATGGCATTTTCCAAAGATAAAAACAATATTTACTAGGACAAGTACATACATAATGACAATGTGTAGTTGTTTACTTCAAACACTTGCTTTTGGGTTATTTATAAAACCATGCTCCATTACATTAACTCAGATAATGTACAGCCTTAAGGATACATATTCTGCCCTGAATGTATAACCTCGCATTTGATTTTTTTGGTTAACAGTACACTTAGTATTGCATAGATAACTACTAAAATTCTGCACCATACTTGGAGTTCTATTTTGACAACAAGGCACTACTAACACCATGCAAATAATATAGAGGTACTCATAAAAAATATTGCTAGTTGCTATACTTTGTTCTAATGCAAGTATGATAATAATGTTTTGGATTGCTCAAGTGATTGCCAGCATTTGTTCAAGTATTGTTTAAGCAAAGCACAAGATGTTTTCTTTACCTTTTTACAGCAAACTACAGATTTGTCTAGGAAATGTTTAAGTATTGTAAATAAAACTAATAGAATTGTGAACACCTACAATTACAGCTCTCTGATTTTGATATGAACATAGATGGAGGATGGATGTATACTTGTTCCGTCTTTGGACAACAGATGCACATGACGATATCCTGTAAAAAGAAGTTTTCTGTTATTTGCAAGAAAGCCACATTAATTTTCAGTGATTTTAGAGAATAGGCCTAAAGACACTGGGTCTCATTCACTAATAAGAATACTAGTAATGTAATATGTTTCAACTTGTTCTAAATATTATCTTAAAAAAAAAATAGAGAAAGTGCAGGTTTATTGATGAATGATTTCTGTCTGGAAACATTCACACACAGGCTGTGCTTGCACGGTTAATGAATAAGAGATTTTTTTAATTTATATATTATGATAGGCCTACCTGGCTGAATACAGGTAAAAGGGATAGTGTATTGCCCTATGAAGTCATTCCTTGATGCTTTATCATAGTCTTCAACTACAAAACGCACCAGAGCCAGCTCAGGGGTGTGGATTGTGAACTGTAAGGATTCATTCCAATGTGGGTTAAACCCTGTGCAGATGAAAATAGTATAAAAATCACTGCAAGCAGGAGGACATAGATATGATTACTGTGGTGAAACTTAACAGGTCATGTCTGTTTCCACATTACCGAAGTTACAAACACATACTGTATCATGCAAAATTTCTGTTAGTCTCTCTTCGAGTAGTTTGGCAACACTTCAGTCCATTTAACTTTCATTTCCTCACCATTGTTGTCAATGTATTTGGTCTCCTGTTTGGCTTGATCCAAAGGAATGCCATAAATTTCCACCCTTACCAGAGGATCAACAATGGACCATTCTTTTTGCTTTACTTTAGGGAGCTGTTGTCCACTAATAACCTATAAAAAGAGATGAAAACAGAAAGAATGAACAAAAATAATCTTGCAGAGGAAACACAAGTATTGTTCAATACCTTAACATAAAAATGTAGAGGGTGGTAATCATCATGTTCTTCAGGATTTTCAGGATCAAAGAGTCTCTCTTTTTTGCGAAGGATCTCAGGTTTTAGGATGTAGCCACTGCAGCCATTTTGAGTAAACAACCCATCATTGAGATCCATTTCCATCCCCGCTGTTTGGAAGTTTAATGCCACTATGAATCAGAAACACATTCAAGTAAATGCACTGGCCACTTTACAACACATTAACTGTGTTTCCCTGTTCCTCTTTACATAGAGTGGTTTCAAGTCTGCCATGCTCACATTCTTCCTCTTTGTAGTACTGGGATAATGGTGTGTAATACAATATCTACCATACTAACCAATCTGGCATCCCATGTTCCACATGTCTACTGGACAGTAATTTGATGAATCTGTCCTCATTCCACTTGGATACACTCTTGTCAGCTGCCTTGTGTTATGCAGCACAAATTCTGAACCTGACAGACAAAAAAATAATTTCTAATACATAATGGTAAAATTATTTTTATCAGCTTTGAAACAAAGTATTTATATAGAAAGGAAAAAGAACAAAGATGCTTAAATAATCAATCAGGTTTGGAATAATAGGAGGCTAAATATATCCAAACTATCCTTTTAAAAATAATTTCGAACCTGCTTCCTTTGAATATTTACGGGCTTTCGACTCAGAGAACGATGACATCTCATTAGGCTTAGGAGAGGTGCGGGAATGCTCAAAGCTGTGGAAATGTACACTCTTACAGAACATCAGGTCTGAAAGCTCCTTGCATAGATTTTGCTTCGATTTCTATATGGGGCAAAAGCAAACAATTATAAACAATGGGTGGAAAGCACTGACAGGCCTTTTTCTCAGTTTCTCAATATTTCCACTGGTACCTTGTCATTTGTTGGTGGACTCTCAGTTACTGGACTGTCTTTACTCATTTCTGCAGCCTCATCTTCATCACTGACTTCACCTGTGGGGTTCTCTGACTCATTTTCAATCTTCTTCCCTTTTAACAGGATTTTCCTTTTAAGTGCCTGAAAGAAATGACCCAACAAATAGACCTGCTTCAATAATAATAATAATATATTAACTAATAATATATTAATATAGAATCTTTAACAATTTAGAAATAAAACATATAGACACTCAGGTCTGAAGCTATTTTGCATTTTTCTAATTTATATATATGTATATAAAAATCAATAAAAGTAGCATCCAGTACCATAACTATAAGACAATAGAATATTTTAAGATCCATGGCAGTCATCCATGTTTTTCAAAAAGAAGTCATTAAGAGCAGATAAGTTAAGTGCACTGAATAGCTCACCTCTGGGGATGGCAGTTCACTGGAGACTCCCTCTACTGTGTTTGTGAGTAGCATATCACCCAGAATGTCTCTGAAATATCGAGCCATCACTTCCTGCTGCTCTATGCTGCAGTGATTTTCAATGGACACAATGAGTGGATACTCAGATGCCTAAAAGTAGGATAAGATGTAGGATTAGTATACCTAGAAATAGATTATTACGTATCTGTGCAAATAATCAATATTTACATCAACAGCAATATTTGATAACATTAATAGACATTAATATAAATAATGCAAAAGTAAATAATTATTAATAAATATTCATATTAATATTGATATATGAAATATAGATCACCTTGAAGGCATACTTTGCTATACTAGTGATCACATCTTTGAGGAGAATTTTAGATGTCAGTGTATGTCCATGATAAACTACCGGCTCCCCATTCGGTCCGTTCCAGCAGTCCACCTCTACACACCTGCAGCCTCGCTTTAGTGCCCTTCAAAGGTTCAACACAGCACCACAACCACAGTCATGAACACAGATAACAAAGCGTAATGCATTCAACTAGACCAGAGTTGCCCAAACCAGTACCCACAGGCGAAAGTTGGCCTGGCTGTGATGACCTTTGATTTGATTAATTCCACAAGAGGAGATTTTGTTAAAAAAAAAAATGTATGTAACATTTGGGAATCTCAGAGCTAGGTAGATTTAATTTCTATTATTAAACACAAATATTGTTATTACATGTACAAGAGATGTTACTACTCACATGCTCATAAAACCCTTTTCCGCAAAAGATATCATTAAAGATATGTGAACACATGGCTGTATTAGCATAGACAGGCAGAACTCACTGGATGTAGGCCTCTATGCTGCTTGGTCCTTTTAGCTGGTCCTCCATCAGATAAGTGTTGTGTGATGAGGAGATGTAATAGTGGGCAAGAGGCTGGCTCATGTCCTGAAAAAGGTCCTGCCGCTCTGGGCTGAAGATGGATCCCTCAGGAGACGTCAGGTACATTAGGAACCCATCGACTGACATCACGTGATTCATTCTGGCTGTACCATGAGACAAAATGAAGCATCTGTTCAATCTTCAATCATTACTCATGAATAAAGGACCACTTCACTGTTGCCCATACAGCAATCTAGATTAAGTGCTCAACTACTTCATTATTAAAAGAGCACCCAAACGGACAAACAAATAATAATTCAATCACATTTTTTAACCCTCAACTATTTTATCTAAAGCGCAAGGGTCTTCAACAGGGAGTATATGATCCCTAAAGGGTCTATTGTAGTATCAGAATGGTCATCAAGATCTGAGTCAGAGATGCAATCTTATCTTATTTTCGAAAGAAAATATCATTTATAAAAAATAAATTAATTAAGCTATATAAACATTATATTCTGCTAACTCCAAGCAAAGCAAACGTTAAAGTTCTGCTAAATATTTAATATTTTACCCGTTAAAATGTAAAATTGATCAGAATTAATTTTATATTAATAGATATATAACTAAAGAGTGTAGTTTAGTTGTTGATAAAGGATCATTACCTGTATCTGAAGGCTCATAGCGTTCGATCAGCTGAAGGGCATGTTCATAACTGCCCTCCCCCTCTAGCTGCTCCTCTCTCAGGAACTCCTCCAGATCACACTGGGATAGACTCTGTCCATCACTGGAATAATCCTGGAATAAATCCAGCACCTCGGTTCTCTCAGTAAGCATTTTATAAAACTCCACAAACTCCTGACCCTCCAGGGTTCCTGACTCAGACTTATCTGCCATCTGTGAGAAAACATTAACAAATGACAATGAGGTACGACATGGTGAGCATTTATGATCCAAAATTACACAAGCCACTCATAATTACCATAAAAAGACAGCCTGCATGTTCATCATTCATGTCCACGTTCATCATTTTCAGTAATTTTTTTGCCTCCTTAAAATTAATTCTTCCATCCTTGTTTAGATCTGCTTTTAAAAACCAGTCTGAGATCCAGCTGAGTGGAATGGTTTAGGCTGATAATTTAAGTTGATAGACTTCATTAACCTATCTATCTATCCATTTATCTATCTATATGTCACTCCGTCCTTCTGTTCTTCCATGCATCTATTAATTCTTCCATCCATTCATGTGTTCAACCATTAAACTTTTTCTTAATATTTTAACATATAGTTCTAAAAAAGCTACATCAAAGGGGGCAGAAATTAAGATTTTTTTCAACAAGGATACTGGTCAAGTTTGGTGCTCTCATCCATGTTCTCCATGTTCTCCATGAGGGCTCTGATGCCCTGAATCCAGGCCTGAGCTTCCTTTGCTGTTTCAGCCACCAGGTCCAGGTTTCCTTTACGGCCGCGAAACACCAGAGTGAAACAGCGGTCAGCGGGAAACTCCTCTGCCACACCGAGGAGCGCCTCGGACTGATGTCCCTCACGAACAGCCTCCACATCACTGATGGAGACTGAAAAAAGCAGACAATATAAGCATTTGTTTTTGTTTAGAGCACTTCTGCTTACAGTTTTAAAAAATGTGAACTAGTGTTTGAAAAGATAAGCTTCATTATTATTGTCTTCTTGCTTTCTATTGTTCATAGGAAAGCAAACAAGCTCTGGACTTCCAACTACTGTAATAATATGTTTTGTTTTGGCAGTCCATACATATTTTAGCCCATCTTCAATCAATTCTACACATGTTTATGACTAGACCTGAACTAACACGACTACTGAGGCATTTAAACCAAAACATCAACTCAATAAGGGCGTACAGGTTGAATAAGAGTTTATTGCCCAGCTGGATTTATATGAAATTGTCTTGCAGTCCTCCTGAAGTTTGTAGTGCCGCTGGCGCTTCCACATGCGAGACTTCACTTTGCGCAGAAACATGCCTGCCTTCATGGCTTCAAGGTTTTGATGACCCTGTTCACCTGCCAGAAAATGAGAAATGGGCTTTCACAATATTCAGAAAGACCAAGCTTATTTTAAACACACACACACACAGACAGGATAACTTACATGTTTGAGGTGATTCCATTTTCTAATAGTTCACCTTTTCTGCATACACAAATGAAAATTAATGTATCACCATCTCACCAAAAATTCAAATTTTTAGATCGTTAAAGACCTGGTGCCAATGCGTGTGGTTTGAGGTAGTGATAGTAGCTTCTTCAGGGGAAGCTGTCACCATACAGGAAGTTTTGGATGATTGTGAATTGGTACTGTAGTACTGTATCATGTTACTGACAATTGGAGGAGTTGTACGTGTGAAAGAATTCAGATTAGGTTTGCAGTAAGAGGTAGTAAGATGTATTCGTATTGAGAATTTTCACTACACTCCTTATGCACTATGATGAAACAAGAGAACATAATATTTTTGTCAGTAAATCACAGACATGCTAAACAAAATCTAGAAATAGGCTGATTGCATAACCAATGTAGCCTATTTTACATTGGTGAGAAAACTTTCTAGCTAATTTCCCCAAAGGAAAAACATGTTAGTTCAGGCAGAAGTAAAGCAGTGCATTCAGCCGAGTCATGAGTCATGGCTAAATATGTCTTTGAGATCCACACTCTCCTCTGCTGGCATCATCATTATGTTCTGTTATATCCCAAGAGGATAAGATCTAATTTTGCTCTTTCCTGCAATTATTCTGTATTAAATAAATGGATATTGTATAGCATTACCAGACTTCACTTCGATTTGAACCCTAAATGGGGCCATTAGCCAGTTTTTTTTGTGCCTATACACAATCCTAAAATACTGCGGCATTTACAAAGTCTTAGAGCAAATGAAGACCATCCTATGCTCTAACGTGAGCCCCATTAACAGTAAATGCTGACAAAGTAATGTTGTAAACACACAGAGACTGGAGAGGTCTGCAGACAGCTAAAGCAAATACTGAGGAGTGACACAGAAAAAGAGGCTCAAGAGAACTTACCGGATTAAAGGATGTCTGAAAAACTGACATCTGGTGGAACTGAAAGCTACTCGGGGAGGATGGGCTATGTCTGTGGCCTCTGCGTGTGAATGGCTTTGAAAACAGAGCTGCAGTCCAGGCTCCTTCCACTGTGATGCATAGCCAGCCTCCTTCTTACGCCCCTTCCTCTGCCTCATTCCTTCCCCCTTTTCCACTCCCACTTTTCCTTTTTAGGTGCAATAGTCTGTGTGTTTGCTCCTGCAAAAATCACAGCAAAATCATTATCAAATATATATATATATATATTCTACATTAAATACAGAAAAATGAAAAACAGTCTACACTATGAACAACCCACATCTTACACCATATAAAATATTAAAAGTCTACATATATTACACAAAATACACAATTTGTACAATGTACATTACAATAAATAAACAAACTGTAGAATTAGTAAGTAGACAGAATTATGCACAGCCTTAAGGGACACCCCCTTGACAGTTTATTTCTAAAATATCAGTCCTTGAATTGTATGCCATTTACTTGAATTATAAACCTATTTAGACAATCAAGCATACTAAAGCAGCAGGATATGCAGGATATACAGAATGGTGAAGATTTTAACAAGGACAGCATACATTTACATATATTTAGATAAATTCATTTGACAAAAGTGAAATGAGGAAAGATACAAATACAAACAAAGCATGGAAATGCTGTCAAAACCTATATATATACATGCTGCAAAACATTCTGGTATAAAAACACTAAGATCAACGTCTTGACTGAACATAGCTTTAAGGCCTGTTCACACCAAGCACGATAACGATAGCGATAACGATATTTGCGTCCAAGATTGGTTCTGATTGGCTGCCAGTGTTTTTATCGTTCATCAGCTGGAAAAAATCGTTTTGAAAATTATTCTCTTTAACACTGAGAATGATTTTTAGAACTAT
>JAUMHE010000056.1:15531451-15559521 GCA_032359235.1 Enteromius mattozi | reverse complement strand
TAAAGGATGAAATGAGTATTTACTAATGCTTAACTAATCATTCATAGTGTGTAGTTATTATAAAGTGTTACCAAATTTTTTTATATCCTTAGTTTTGTATACACAAATTGTTTTTGTGCTACTTGTTTTACAGACAAATAACTTGTCAAGTTAATAAATTATTAAATAATTGGCTGGGGATGTATAGGTCAGATCTTTATAAAGACAGGACACACACAAACATTTCTCAGAAAAGTCTGACAAACACGATGACCTCAAAACAAAGCCAGAAAAGCTGATGAAGAATGAAAGCTGTTAGTCAGCCCTGTCATTATTCAACAACAGGTAAATAAATCACATACAAAAGACAGCAATGAGTAACCACTGAGCCTGTTTTGGAATAAATGAATGCTGAGGTTCTTTCACACAGTGAAAAGTTGTTCCGTCTATCTGCACCAGCACAATTTAATAGGATTTGCAGCGAACAATGATTCAGCTAATGAATTTTAAGAAAGTCTTCTTTCTTCGGCAAGTAAGCTCTGAAAATTCCTGCCATCCATGCTTACCACGAGACCATACCTTTTCCAAAATAATTTTTGCAAATAATCTCCATCTTGTTATGCATATTCTTAAGGAATTCCTTAAGGAACTAGTTTAGGTCCATTTAAGTTTTGCAATTAAGTTGTTTTATGTATGCCGACGATGTGTCTACTGTATTTGGACATCCTTATATACCTCTGAGATGTAAAAATGTGTTGCCCCTACCTATGCCCAGTCTGCTGGGGCTTGTTTCACGGCTGCATCCCTGGCTTCTTGGGATCCTTGAGTACTTGTCTGAGGGAGTTGTTGGTGCAGTGGCTCTAGGAATTCTGCCATACGCATGTCCCAAGAGCTTCCCTGGAGAACTGGATCGGCTGCCGGCTGCAAAGGGAAATAATATCAGGACTACTATAAGTAACATGGTTACTGATTATTTACCAACTACCATTGGGTCTTCTCTGCTTAGGTTCAAATTTAGATAACTAAAAATAAATAAAATAAGGCACCTTTACTTTGTTTGGTTACATTATTGGGTGATTTAATGTTACCATAATTGAAAAAAAAAAAAAAAAGTATAATTTAAATGTATGGGTTACGCATGTATTTATTTATTTTTTGGGAAAAAAGTGAACCTTTATTCAGTAAGGATGGGTTAAATTGATCAAGTGTAAGAATTATGTGACACTGAAGACTGCAGGAATAACTGCTGAAAATTCAGTTTTATAAATAGTATTTGCCCAACTATGATTTGAAAACTAAACATAACTAAAACTTATTTCAATGCTATCTATAAGCCTTCCTTTATTCACATGGCCAAGTTGACAAATAAAATCTCAGGTTTAGGTGAGCAAAATCACCACAAAGAAAAATAAAATATGTATATGAAGACGAGACCTCAGCTCTGATGAAATACATACAAACAAAGAGACAGACAAACAGAGTGAACTTGGATCCAAGGTCTATTCGAGCCACAGGGAAAACAGTAATCTCTACAGGCATGGTGACGCGACATAATACAAGCTACACGCACGTTTGCAAACACATACAGACAAAGATCAAAGCAACAATAAATACCCAACTATCATAATGTCTGACCTCTATTTAAACAGAAACAAAATGATTAAGCTAAAGCAGGTCATGCAACATGATGGCAGACGTGTAATTCATGCAGGGTTCGTATTGAGGGTATTAACGCAGCTTTATTCTGATGAACAGGGGGGCTTACCACTAGTGGGGTTAGCTGATCTGGATCCTTGTGTATGGAAGCGAGGCAACGGACAGGTGAAAATTAGCCAGTTACAAAAGACGCTTGATGTGACGCATGGTTACCCAGCATGCATCAGGCAAGATGTTGTTTATTCGTGCTCTAGAGACTTCAATCTACACATTTAATGCCAAAGAGTGGCTTTAACCATAACTGTGGAATAAACTCCACATTCAGCAGGATGCCAAACTGGGTTGTGAAAACATTAAATACAAAACTGACAGAGACAAAAAAGGAAGATGATAGCTGTGGTAGACCAAAGTTATCTATCTGTATCCGAGCTCCTAGCAGTAAGGTTGAAGCTAAGAAGGTGAATTTTATGAAAACATGTCTAGGTACCATTTCACCCCCAACAAAAGAATAAGAATTGTCAGCCTGTATTTAGGAGCATTATTATTATTTTATAAAAATCTCACTAATGATTATATAAATTAAATTATTATTTAAAAAAAAAGAAATGGTGGAGTGATATGAAACATGATATTAGCATAGCTGTATATAGCAACATAAATATATTAATTTCATTAACAAACGTTAACATTACAACACATAAACAATATAACACTAAAGCTTTTAATAGTAAAGCCATGGTAGATTATAAATAACATCATGCTGTGCTTCTTTTAAAAAAATCCGCCCCCACAGACACTTACGCTGGGACTGAGAGACCACTTTAGCTCTGCTTCGACCACGACTGTCTGTAACAGTGCTGTTGGCGCTGACCGCACTCCCTGAGCTCTGCCTTCTCGTCCGCACACGACCTGTAGGGAAAAAAAAGGAGCATGAGATGAGGTAATAAAACGCCTGAGAGGAACACCTGAGAGGAAGGGAGAGATTTAGAGTGACTGACAGACTGAAAGGTTTAAACAACAAGGGATACTGATGAAAACAATCAAAATATACTGACATGCTCTACTGAGAAGACCAGTGTCTGGTGGAACACAGAATATTATTAACTTTTGAGCAAACCTATCTATCAAATCATACACACCTGTTCAAAAGTTTGGGATCAATAAAATTTCATTTTTGGAAAGAAATTAATTTTTTTTCCATCAAGGATTTTATTAAATTGATCAAAAGTTACAGTAAAGACATCTACAACATTGTAAAATATTTAAATGAATGCTGCTTTTGGGAAATCTGTGTTCTTGGTTTAGATGTTCTAAGAGCACTGAAGACTAGAGTTATGTCTCCAATGAAAACAGTTATTTTAAAATGCAGTAATATTACACAATCTTACTATTTGTACTGTATTTTTGATCAAATAAATGCAGCATAAGAGATCTTACAAAAAGATTTTTAAAAATCCTGTCAACCTCATACTTCTGAATAGCAGCATATCTACTAAGTTCTTGTAAAGCAAAAAATATATATATACTTTACACAAATTTCCTGTATGAAACAGCAATTTTCTATGCTCTAGTCTATGATAACCTCCGAAAAATATAAATAAATACACCTGTATACGTGGTTCCCACACTTTAAATTCATTTTAATAACCTTTTTAAAGCATACAATTCCAAACGGCATAATATGAAGCACAAGGGACCATTTTCATCTCCCTGAACTACTGTTGTTATTTATTGTCAAGAGGAGGGGGGATATATCATGCAAACAGGTCATGGTGTACAGTTGTTTATTGACAAATGGGACAAAAAAAAAAACCACTGCTCGAATCCCTCTGACAGCAAAGAGGGTGGACAGTCACACTCACACACACACATATATACACGTACTTCTTACCATCTATTTTACCAGGTGCACCGTCTTTGGGGCAAAAACACAAAAACAAAAGCAGGGGAGTGCAGGGTGGAGGAGAGGAGAGGCATAAGAGGCAGAGGTTAGAGTCAGTTAAGCCCATGGAAGCATGGAAGACAGGGATCTGCTCAGAAACGGGCCTTGCATGGAAGCACATGGGAGCTAGTGAGTGTGACTGTGGGTAAGGAAATAAAATCTCTTTGATCATTTATAAGGAATCATAGGATTAGAAAATGGTACAGAGAAAAGATTAGACAGACAAAAGTAACAAGCAAATTAGTTGTCAAAAATTAAGTGGTAAGTTCTGGGATGAATACTGAACATTTCTCACGAGGAACGATGCATTATTAATCTCCAACGTTCCCTTTTTCACTCTAATGCTCTAAAACTAATGCTGAGAAAACTAAGAGATAATGGAAGTAATACGCCACAAAAAAAAAATTGATTTTTACACTGTAGTGCACAAGGTTTGGCTTATTGCTTTCATAAAATGGCAGAAAATATTTAAAAGAAAGAGAAAAAAATAATTAAAAAAACAATACTTAGCCAATAAATTATATAAGACATGTTGAATAAATAATTGTATTATTATTAAGTTACTTCAAACACACAGTTTTATCCAATCAGAATTTGAAATCCTAGAAATCAATTTTATAAAAATATTATTATTCTTAAAATAACTAAACTTTCTTTAAAAAAAAATAAATAAATAAAAATACCTCACTGGATAATAAATCTGTGGCACACACTCGTCGTTTGTTCCTCATCACAGAGCAGCTTAATAGCATCTATGCTGCCCATCAGTTTTATTAATGGGCTGCTGCAGCCATAAAAGCCACTGATTTTTATAGCTATTTTATTAAAATTCCTAATTAAGGATGAAAGAGGAGAAAAGATGGATAGAATGTGACGGGGTCTCACCCAGGGAGGCGTAGGAGCCTGGAGGCAGAGCTGCAGCGGAGCTGAAAGGAGATGGGGAGGTTGCGGTGGACATGCGAGATTTGGCACTGGAGGCGGCGTTAACGTCTATGTCACTGCGGGAGCGCTGGAGGGCACCAGGGGTGGAGGACACCCTAGAGCCGATCACTTTACCTGAGGAAACGTCACACACAAGATTCACAGACATGGCATGTTTGTATATATGTGCTAAGAAACGGTAAAAAAGAAAAGGGTTGCTTTACTTACTTCTTGTAACAGGTCCTCCAATGACACTCTTTACTGACAGCGGTCGACTGCAGGAAACGCAAATAAAAAGATTTTAGCGACAGCAGTATAATTAGAATAAAATAAAGATTTATTAGTATTTTCAAAAAGATATATTTGAACATTTTTGTCATATATTTTACCGATATTTTTGCCAAATACATTTTCACCTAAAACAGTAAAAATCTAGTTAAAAACAAAAGTTAAAATCTAATCTGTGTCATTCTCATTTATTGCAAGACAAAGACGGATTGTGAAACTATGTTCTTTCGAGAATTTGATGGCAAAATAAAACAAAATATAAAGAATAAAACTGTACTCTAATAATATTCTAATAATTAAAATAATATTCACACTGCTTCATTTCTTAAAGGAAGCAAGTGTTATTATTGCTTGAATACTCAATATGTCACGCAGCCCTATCAAAAATATATAAACTTCTCACCATCTAAAAAAAAATCATAAATCACAATCAAATTACAATATTCATTTGCTTGTAACGCCATTTTTCCACTTTTATGATTATGACACAGCAGTGTTTGCTGTTTTTTGACGGCAGATTGTGATCATTAGAGCTGTCACTTATCACACTGGTGCTAATGCAAGATGATCTCACTGCCTCTGAACCACAAGGAGACAAATGTAACAGATGCTGCAGTCTAATATTGAAGATGAGATCACTGCTTCATATCCAGAGGAGACTCAACATGCTAAAGGAGCACAGTCATCAATCTGTGCATGTGGTCCATCAGCCAACTGGCAAATAATTCACAGATTCCAACAGGGACAACCATAAATCACAGATTTTGATAGCATAGGAGAGCAAAAGCCACAGAGACAACGTTATTGTATAAAACCACTGAACTATATGATTATATACTACTGTTTAATAACAGAAATCATTCTAATATGCTGATCATTTGTGCTCAAGAATCTTTTAGTGCAATCAATGTTGAAAACAGTTATGTTACTTAATATTAATTTTTGATTAAAAAAAAAATTCAGGATTCTTTCATAAACAGAAAGTTCAAAAGAACTGATTTTATTTCAAATAAAAATCTTTGTAACATTATAAATGTCTTCACTGTCACTTTTTTAATCATTTTAATGCATCATTTAATGCATTTGAATGGAAAAAAAATATTTGAATGGAAGTGTACAGTATATGCAGGTATTTGTGAAGACATAGTCAAAACAGCAATGCAGATACAATGTTTGTTATTGTATTAAATATTATGTACCAATTCATGTATGGAGGTAACTGTGTGAATGTCTTACTTGAGGCTCTCCTGCGAGCTTGAGGAGGAGCGGTCAGACTGCGGTAGAGACACTATACTGTCAGAACTCTTCAGGTGAGACTGGAGGGCCTTCTGATAGGACGATTCCAATGCCTGAAACAGGTGCTCTGCCTCTCGACTGTAATGGCCGTGGAAACCCCAGTAACACCTATAAAACAAACGGACATGTAAATGATCAAGACTGAACGTTAAATGCATTATCAAATCAAAAAAGGACTGCTTTTGCTGCACCTAACCAAACAACACAAAATGGCAAACAGACTTACTTTCTGGCCACAGATCTGGCTTCTGAGTCAGCGTCATGGATCCCCTTCTTGATGGTCTCAGTGAGAACCGCCACATGCCTGGGGTAGTAGGGAAACATGATGAATACCGTTTCTTACAGTCCGCAGAACCAACAGTGAATTCACTTTGTCTCCTTTGAAACTTTCTGGACCAGACGCTAGACCTTTTTCCCAGTTCTCCAAAGGCGGCACAGTGTGAAAGAGAGGATAAGGGGAGTCCAGACCTCCTTTTAAAAGAGATCTTGGCTATATTGCCATGGAAACGGCTGGGACGCATGGTTGCCACACATGCCTGGCTCATCAATTCAACCCGCGAAAAGAATCATCAGTTGCCCGTTCAGCCGAGCTTTGATAAGTAACACGTTTTCACCAGTTAAATGTCACAAAAACAGGAAAGGGAGGGTGTGACAGTTTTGTCCGCAGAATGAATAAATACAAACTCGTACACATACTTAATTCTATGAGCAAAAACGAATAACTTCATTCTCAATACAACATCAGTCATTTTCCACTCACCTCTCTAGAGTGTGTGTCTGCCATTCTTGCAATAACAGGTCTAAAAACTCATAACACCGTCTGATGGGGTGAAAGTGAACAAGCATTTATACAACAAGACAATAGTTTTAGTTTATGCTCTGTAAAAAAAATTGATTTCAAAACAAAGGAAGCTCTAGTTTACCTTCGAACAGCCACAGATTTAGAAGTGCAGTTGCTGGTGATGATCGGGATAAGGCGAGGGAAGTGTGTATGCTGAGAAAGAAAACAGCAATTACAAATCTTGGTGCTAGAATCTAGAATATAAATTATATATATACATATATATATATGTGTGTAAATCACAAAAATGTTATGTTGAAGCCTCTGAAAGCGTCATTAAATACATAGTGAGGTGCATATTAGCTGCTGTAATCCTAGTGAGCTGTCAACCTAGACAGCACTTTAAGACTTTTTATCTCTAATGTATTGTCTTCTCCAATAGGCTCCTAATTTTTGATCAAATACTAAGGTAGCTTTCAATAGACTCTTAATAATTTTTGTTGTTTTCTTAACAACATGCTAATACCAAAACTGAGTTACTTCATATAAGAAACATTATGTGTGAAGTTGCTGCCTATGTAGAGCATCCCAATTCAGTAATTTATGAGGTTCCAATTAAGTTAGGTGCTACCTTAGAAGGTAGCTGCCTGTGTAGAAAGTGAACAGTGAGGCAGTTTTTAAAAGAGTTATTGAGTCACTCTTTTAATTCATAGTGGCTGTTTTAAGCAGTAATCCATGTGAAAATGAGAGAGAAGTCAAATGTAAAGAATTGTCTTTTCATCAGTACTCACTCGCAAGATGAGGCGGATGGCTACCACTCCAGACGTAGCCATAATTTTGGCGCTGTTGGGCACCAAGTTGAGCAGCGTAGGCATGATGCTTTCAGCCCCATGATCAAATTTATTCCCCAGCAGTGAAGACAGATGCCTGAGAGACAGCAAAACACACCAATCAACAAAAAACAAATATAAGTATATGTTAACTTCGGGTGTAGATGGAAATGAATCAAACTTGTTTGACATTAAGGAGTGGGACTTGTTTAGATATCCATCAAGTGGCTGCACTTTAGCAGAAGAGCTGTCCTGCATGCTCCAGTCAGCTCGGTTCCACTTCATTAGAAACACATTAAGACCCAGAATAATTAAAGACCCGCACTGAGCCATGCTCAATCACAGAGACCCGCACAACAGCTTCATTTACCCCTTTAAACAGCACTTTCCAAACCTGTATGCCGATGATTTTGGAGATAAAACATGAAGCGGAATATGATGAAATACCTGTACGACTGGATTTGTGATAAATTGGCCTGCTGTTGAAGTGTGCCTTTGATCAATGAACATCTAAAAGTGGCATCCTACTAGCCGACTGTAAACAAGTCGTTTTTGGTAGTCGATGTCAGAATTGAACACTTTATATTAAATAAATATCCTAACAGAGACTGGAAGATTAAGTGGTAGAAAAGAATGGCTTCATACCCTAATGTGATACAGGCCTCTCGAACCACTTGAGACCGAAGATCCTTAGCAGACAGCTTTAAGGCACCTTCTAAAAGCCGTAGATGTTGAAGAAAACCCTCGTGTTCGGTTGCGCCAGCCAGAAGCAGTGACCGCACTTTCTTCAGCTAAAAACATAATATAAGAGTTTCTTTAGCGCCTTGCTGAAGAGACATTCTTCAAGTTTGGAGCGTGCATAATGTGGACAAAAGTAGCAGCGGAACAGATCAGGAATTACTTACAGCAGTGACACGGTGTTCCCAGTCTTGCTTGTCATCTGACAGAACTTCGCGGATCTTATTTAAGGAGTCCTCCAAATCCTTACTGGAATATATCTGAAAACGAACAGCATATTTATTTTTGCACTGTGTGTTCAAATGCAAGGAGTCCATGAAAAATAGCATAATCTTTTTCATTTTCATGATGAATTACCTGAACTGCAGGTACATCTTCAAAAGACTTGATAAAATCCTCTTCATCCACAGCTCCTGCACTGACACCATCCTTCCCTGAGGAACCGCAATAACAAAATTTAAAAACAGTTTTAGCAGTCTGGGGAAACGGGACAATTCTTGATTCTGATACTAAATCATTTGTTCTGTGTGTGCACTGTGTGTATTTTTTTTTTTATTTAAAAAAAATATTAAGAAAAATATGGTAAGGTTATATATTTATATATAATATAAAATAAAAGAATATGACTATATAAATATATAAACATATTTTCCAAATATATACTGTATGTGTGTGTTTTTATATATACTTAATAAATATAAACAGTTTAATCAACAGCATTAATTAATATTAGTACATCAAGTAAATCAAACAATGCCATGTAGTCTTTTAGTATTGTTCAGTTAAGTAAATGTTGCCTGATGCTTTTAATGTAATTGTGTATAAATATGAGGCTAGATTTATTTAATAAAAATACACAGCAAATTATTGGTACAATTTAAAATAACCATTTCATATATTTTAAAATGTATTTTATTCCTGTGATGGCAGAGTCATCACATGATCATTCAGAAATTATTCTAATATGCTGATTTCGTACTTAAGAAACTAATAATATAATGATAATGATAATGCTGATAATGATAATATTTACTATCAATATCGTATTCATTATTATCACTATCATTTTTATATAGTTTTTAAAATATTTTTAGGGGATTGCTTAATGGATAAAAAGTTGAAAATAAGATGTATTTATTAAAAATTTAAAAATAAAATTGTAACAAATGTCATTGTGATTTTTATCAACGTAATGCATCCTTGTTGAATAAAAATATTAATTTACTATATATGTGTCTGTGGGTGTGTGTCTGTCTGCTATTTAAATCCTTCACACAAACCACACGGAAATTAGTTTAATTCATCAAAGACTGTTATATAAATTAGAAATGTGCAATATGCCTCTAACCCAGCCAACAGAATCCTTATTTAGCTCTACTCATTTCTCAATGTCTCTTCTGCTTTTTTAAGCCACAAGCTTTTCTTTTTTTATTTTATTTATTTTTTTCATAACAAGAACAAAATACATTTCCACCATCTGTATATCATACAGTACACTATACATCTGAACTCGTACATATGCACCCATTTATCTACCCTCACACTCACACGTAAATATATCTAGTGTGTCCATACATATATGCATCTCTTACTTTTGTCGTGTACATATTTATGAAAAGGTAATTAAATATAAATAGTAAAAAAAATAAAATAAAATAAAAATAAAAAGAACTATAAACATACAGGGAGTGATCTTTCTTTGCATCAACCTTTTTAAATTACTGAATAAAATCAGGTATTTGAGATGTTGCATATTCGGTCCATTTTTCCCAATGTAAAAAAAAAATTGTTCTGTGTTTTGATTTACAAATGGTGTTATTTTCTCCATTTTATATATGTCCATTATGATTTCCATCCATGCATTTAGAGTAGGCTCTCCTGTGACAACCATTTTTTTCCTAAAAACTCTTTTTAAACAGCCACCAACAGTATATTCATTAAATATTTAAAGCCACAAGCTTCTCATTAGTTAATCTCTCTTTGAACATTTGGATTTCTCCTTGTTCAACGTGCAATATGCAATGTTTATAGTGTTTATTGTGATGAGTAATCTGACTTTCAGTGGTATCCTGGGGTTCAGCTGTAATAGCTGTGGTTTTACCTGGAGCCCTGGATCCAGAGGCAGAACTGGGTCGTCTCATTGAGCCCATGCTGCCCCCTCTCCTGCTGTTGGAGAAGCCCTTAGAAGAGGAAGAGGAGGAGGACCTGCCCCCATCCACAGAGTCCTCGTCATCAAAGTTCTTATCTGTAGGGGACACAAACAACATTGTTTAATGGTTCAAATATTTTTCTCTGTACTCTCAGTCTTGTGCGTTGTCTGAATAACTAGATTGACTTTAAGAAATCATTGTATTCCCAAGCGGAAGTTACTTAGGCCATGTTTAGAGATGGTAACACAAATGTATCAGATGGTAACACAATTGTCAAGCTGATTTATCTCATCTGAAAGAGCAAACAAGGAACATCACAGGAAACTCTTCCTGAGAACACAAGGAAAGGCATGTACTTTTCCCCTGGGTTAAAATTTCCATAATTTCCATCACCAATTATAACACACACACAATCATAACATCATGCCAATCTGCATGTTTTGATTATAGCAATGTGGAAAGAAGACCTTCATACTACAAATTTAAACCAAAAGAACTTTTTTTGGTGTTCAAACATGACAGCAACTATTCTGAAGTGATGCCTCAAAAAAGTTACAGTTCACAATACATCTATGAGGAAATTCGTAGATTAATCTACTGCGAGGGATTCTGGAGGTAAGCTTAAATCAAAAATGAGCGGACGTTCACACATTCCAGCAGTCTGAGAGGAAGGGGGTGGCACACCAATCTTTCTGAACAGGAAGGAGCTACAGGATGAATCTATTCTGCTGCCTCATTCTTGCAGAGCACCAGTGCTGTCCATACAATTGTGCCTGAAGATTAAATGTCAAGCAGATTATTGTGAATAACAATCCAAATTTGGTAGACCCAGCTTATTCACATATTTTTTTGAAATTATATTATTGGCAATTTCATGGATTTACTGGATAGAACAGCATAGAGGTCAGAGAGAAAAGAATGGGGTGGAGAGAGGAGAAAGGGATCAGCAAAGTACCTTGAGTCAGGAATAGAACTTGAACATGCTGAACATATATTATGTAATTCCAATGCTTGTGTTCTGCTTGACTGGCAATATGTGATTGGGACTTTATGTGCACAACGATTAAATCAAATAATCATGACGAGGCGATTATGTAATAATCCTGACAAGCTTACAGAGCACACCACAAATAAACCAGTCAAAGCAAATCAAGGCAGTCAGAGCAAGAGTATAAAAAATATATCAATTGATATTTTTGTTCCAAGTAGACTCTTAAGATCTCTAGACACACACAACAGAAATACAAAATCTGCAAAACATCACATACGGTACTACAAATGTACTGCACTGTACCTCTCTATGGAGAGACAAACAGTTTAAAATAAAAACTGTGTTTTAAAAGCAAACATATGCAGCTTATATGTTTGTTAAAGCTGTTAAATATAGTATGTGTTAAAACTAAGTAACAATTCAAAATCATTGTCTTTGGTTATTAACTGCAAGACATAATAAAAATAACTTTAAGGTGATGTCCTCAAAATAATCACACAGACATCACACAGTCCTGGGATAAATGCATTATGTAAAAATGTTCTGACATTAGATCATTTAAGGTTATGGAAAGCAATTCTAAAAATGCATGCAAGATGCCAGCTCAGGTCCCACTTAGACTCCCCAAGAATGCCAAACTCAGAAAGCCTGCAGTGCATACAACATATCCTTATATGACAATTCCTGTTAGATGGCTCAATAAATTACATATCCAAAGGAAGGCCTTTGTTTTTGTGCTGTTTAACTATGGAACAAAATCATTTTTTATATGTCTTCCCCGCTAATTCAAAACATTTAGATTATTTAAAAAGTCTACAACAGATGTGTCAAATCAATGCACATGAATACAAAAACTAAATAAATGTTTTTGGAGCAATTAGCTGAGATATGTTGTTTAGAGAGAGCTAATGTAGGTGGAGGAATGCATATGTAGTCTGTTTTAGTTAAACCAGCTGAGAGGTATGCTGCTGACTGCTGAAAAATACAGCCCAATATCCAGTGGCGGTTCTACATTAAATTACTCCCTGGACGAGACCCCCTCTCAGCGCCCTCCTCCCCTTTAAAATTTCAAATAACATCAGAAAAGCATTTATTTTGAATAAAAATGAAAGAAGTAATCAAAAAGTTGAAAATAAAGTATTGCATAGGGTTAGGGAGGGCTTTATTTTCCCAATAAAGGTGTCAACGATGCCATCTATTTAGTAATCTGAATTAAAATGAACATTTTTACTCAATAGGTTGCATTCTGTTTTATGATGCACTTCAATACTGAGGTGCAGATAATTGTCACTGATATAAATATCAGAAAATGCTATGTGCACTTGGTGTAAAAATTATGTGCGCTAGATTTGAAACTATTTAAATGCCATAGTCACAGGTATAATAGATAATAGAAAACCGCTTAGGTGCGCAGATGATTTTTTTCCTCCAAGTGCTTGTGCCGCCCCCCACGTGTCATGGCCCATTCGCCCATGCCTAAAACCGCCACTGCCAATATCAGTGGTGGGTGGTAGAGACAACAGCATGTGTATGTGTGTAAAACATCCAAAGATGGCGACAATATGCTCACAAAAGACATCTTTCATAAGACAGTATGTGGGCAGATAGCTATTGACAGTCAAAAAAAAAATGGCACAAAGGCATCATTCATGATCTGATATCAAACTATCAGTTTTAGCTGGAGCTCAAGCAGCGAGTTCAAAGTTTCATTTCACTTATTGATAACAATTTTCTTTGATTTGAGACCCAACAGAAGCAGGCCGCCACTGGCTCAACAACATGCTCCGTAACTCGCTTAATTGGCCTAGAAAATCAAATGGTTCATCATAAAACTGCTGTGCAAATCAATCTAACAGCAAGCTCTTATTCAATTTAATAGGAATGTCTCCCTTGGAGCAGAAATGGCTAATCTGAATTGGATATTTTTTCTGTTGAAGTTTGTGAAAGGCACTTGAAGATTAAAGTGGCAACCTGTCAAACGAAATAACAGGAAAGACCTAGTCATACCTTACCAGCACTGGTTATAACACCACAACCCTAACACACACACACATGCTACATAACAATAAAATTCATCTTACTTTGAAAGATAAATTCAAGCCCATGTTGTATTTTCAACAATAATCAAAATGTCATAATCTGAAATTCTAGTGAAGAATCATTTCTCTCTGGTGATATATGCAAACATTTAGTTTGCTTAGCGTTCTGCTAAACCTCTAGAATAAATTAAAGGGATAGTTCACCCAAAAATCTAAATTCAGTCATTAATTACTCGCCCTCATGTCGCTCCAAATCTGTAAAACCTTTGTTCATCATCAGAACACAAATTTAGATATTTTTGATGAAATCTGAGAGCTTTTTGACCCTCCATAGACACCAACGCAACTACCATGTTCAAGGCACAGAAAGGTAGTAAGGACACGGGGTCTTATTCACTAAACATGTGTAAGCATAATTTTTTCTGTGAAATGTGCATACAGATGTTTTCAAGAATAATCATGATTCATAAAAAACTTATACCACAAGTATGCAATAATCATGTATGCCCGGGGCCTTTTAAGCATGTATAAAGAACCCTATTATCAGATATATTATTTACAGTGTGGGTGAAAAGTAACTACACATTAAAAATTTAGGTCCAATTATGAAAATAGATATACTTAACTGAGTGAATCAGCCTCTTTCAATAATAATTCTTCACAGACCTAAAACTGACTACAAAATATGGATTTATACAGAAGGGCCGTGTGGAGATGGTGATATTTATTTACTCCTGCTGCTCTCAGAAGTGAGTAATGTCCTTTCAAGAGGACAAACCCCTGGAACGGGCTTTAATCTCCTTGCCACTGAAGTTTTGAGTTTGAGAGATGTGTCATTTCAGCCGGGGAGGAGAAGGAGGATATAATCTCTTCTGCATGACCTGCCAACTTTGAACAAAGTGCTTCTCTGGCTCCTAAATCAGATTTTTCACATGCGACTGAAGACAAACTATGTTTTAATCCAGAAACAATGTCATTTGTTTACCACAGGAACATGGGATGCTTACAGACCTGTGAAAACACCTGTCAAAAAAAATCAGTGCTCACTTTCACGGTCAAAGTACCTGTCACTGTGTCAAGCGACAACTTTCTTTAGCTGCTGATTGGACTGAGACAATGACACAGCATAACATGTCAGAGTGACTTTGAACATGTCAGCATAAAAAAAGCTTAGAACCCAAGCGACATGTTTACATAACAGTGCTGTAGGACATGAACTCACACACACATAAATGCCCCGATCCATTAATCTCACTCTCAGACTGTGTTGCCGGTCCCAATATCAAGTGTGTACTGTATATAAACAAGATGAACTGTTAGTGTATAATCTCATCCCTCAATCACCTCTACCTTTCTCAACACACCCTGCAGTGTATCCTGACATAAACACTGGGTGTCCTAGACCGCATTTCTACACTAACGCACGTGACTCATAACCTGTATTATGTTGACAGTGTGTGCATATTGTGCAAAGGTGACAACAAACGGTCAGAGCAGGGTACTTCACTGAAGGTGAATGAAGGATTATTCTCCAAACAGAATGTGAATCCTAGTTCTGTTGCTTCACTAAAGATTCAGAAAAGAAAGAAAACATGCTGTCATTTGGTATTAAAGCAAGCCATGGAAGTGTGACTGGTGGATTCATTTTATTTAAAGTAAATATGAAAGCAGTCTTCATTTCATGTGCAATTGCTTTAATTTTTGCTAGCATCACAAAAGGCAAAGAAAAATATTTGTAACCACCCCTAGAATTTTATTTGAGCATTGTTTTAGGTTAATGCCGTAGGTTAAAAATGGATGCTCATGCTGTGAGATGATTAAAAAAAAAACAAAAAAAAAAACAAGAAATTATGCAACAATTATAGACATGCATTGGATGTATGCTAATGTTAAAAAATACAAAATAGCACAGTCACTCCTAAAGTGCGTAAGATGAGCAAAAAAGCTAATTCAAATGCGTAATGTGGTAATATTTACTGAATGCAATACAACATCACAAATGGTAACAGACTAAAAGAAACGTAGTCGCAAATCTGGTGTGAGATGTATTGAATATTCGATACATGTCACAAATCTATCTTATGCACATCTGAATTCAGGAAATCTGACAGATTATGTTTTATTTTTCCATAACGACAACATGTACAAATGGATACACTGCCTTTCCTCTCATGCTTTGAAATCCAGCTAAAGAGACCGTAAAAAAATGGATGAAGCAAAAACATGAATATTTAAATCTCAGAAGCGTTATCATCTGTAAACACGAAAACACACAAAAAAAAAACATGCTGTTCCCTTGGCAGAACAGCAGCTGGAGGTTTAAGGCTGCTAGTGCCCAACACTGCTTTTATTTGTCCATGACATTAAAGCCGCCATTCCAATCCTTACCTTCTCCGGTTGTCATAGAGCAAGCGTCTCTTCAATTCACACAGAGACTGCAAATCCAACAAAGCTCCAGCTTTTTTTACAGTCTCTCTCTCTCGGGTCTCCGCCTCTCCCTCCCTTTCCCTTCCTGCTGCTGAGGTCTTGTGACTTCACCAAAGACAAAAGCCACCCAACTCTTTTAAAAAAGGACGTAAAAGCATTTCCCCTGTAAAGAATGGATGTGATGTACAAACAGCTGATCTGGGGTCATTTACTTTGCTGTTCCTTAATCTTTTCTAAGTTTATATTCACAGAACTTGAGACATCTTCCTTATACCAACTAAAATCTTGACACAGGAAAGAGACTCCGGATACTCTGGCCCTTACACAACAGATTTACACAAAATATTAGCATTGCAAATGAAAGACATTTCCTATTATATAAGCTATTAATATTTGTGCAGAGACAGCACTTATTAAAAAAGAGCTGTGCTGGAAGTGCTGCATCTACAAGAAGATGACAGTGGCATTTATATGTATATCATATATGTATATGCATATATATATTTAATTTACCAAATGTAACTCTAGACTAAAACGCCAACAAAATATATTGTAACTACTATATGTAAAATCACATCTCCAGAGCTCCAGTCTGAGGTAGGAAAAAGGAAAAAGATCCACCAAAATACCTAAAAAATCCAGTAATCAGACAGTAACCAACATTACTTGTAAATCTCTGTTTAAGGCTCTCATCACAGTGTATTTAAATCACTGTCTGCCAAAAGCACACTCAGACCACTGTTTATCATTTGCAAAACGAACACAGTTCCAATACGGCAACAAGATTCATGACAAATTACTTTATATGGAGCAGTGTGAACCAAGGATCACATCAAAGCTTTTCAATCTCAAAATCAGCATGACATTATTCCATTAAATACATCAAAATTCAGAAAAAGAAGACAAAGTAAGTCTCTTCAAATCTAAAGTCAGACAAACAAAGTGAAAGCACTGCAGCATAAAACATGAAGAGCGACATTCTCTCTCTCCCCGCTCTCGTTCTATTGCACTCTCTTTCATGTGTAATTCTAAAGCTGACCATCACCCTAATAATTTTATCTCAATACATTACCTTTAACTGATTTCACTGACAGTTTAACCAGATTCACAAAGAAAACTAAAAGTCGAAGAGACATTTCATTTTCAGCGAAATGACAAAGAATCCTTCTGCCACAGATGCTGCTTTCAACCACCCACTGAAATGCAGAATGAGTCCAAATCCTGCAATATAATGTGCACAGGGCCGCAGGGGAGAACTGGAGGAGGAGGTGGATGAGAGGGGGACTCAGACCTCCCCAATTCTCTATTTCAAACAAACATGTTTCATAGCCTCCAATACTTCTAGATCTGCAACTGTTGTGCCCAAACCTACCTTAATCAAAAAAAAGGGTTCAAAAATAAGAGGTTGGAAATCCCTTCTCTAGGACATCAATGTACAATTCAAAGAAAACAGTTGCTGTCTCCTATGTATACAGTGTTTTATGGCATTAAAGACATGCTTCTGACATGAAAGGTAGTTAGATAACTTCTTTTGGACTAAAGTAGCATCATAAGTATCCTTCAAAGAAAAGGTAATCCCATAACGCACCGTGATAAGCTCAGTGAATAAAATCCATCCAAGATGGTGGATGCAATAATTAAATCAATCCCTAAAAGTATAGATTAAAATAGCTGTTTCTACATAGTATGTTACAAATGGGTCACTTGTGAGATGTAAGATGTTGTAAGGAGTAGAACTAGGTTTTGGAACAAAGCCATGGTAAACATACAAGCTATGATGTTAAAAAGCTATATAAAAATCCTACCTGAACCTGAGGAGAGGATCATGTTCCCAGATCTTTGGACTTCATCAAATCTGCTGAAAATTACATTCAACCTGTAAAAAAAATTAAAGTTAAAGACTGCTCAGTTACAGAAAAAATAACTAGACCTTCAGAACAGTAACTCCTGGAAATGTGACTCTTGGAGCACACAAAACAATCCTTAGAAACAGGTGTTTCAAATCTAACAAAAAAGGCTCTCACTAAGCAGGGTAAATGTGTGTGAAATGGAAATACCTTTCATTCGGTCACTCCCTTTGTCCTAATATACCACCTGACTACACAGACTATTTAACAAATGCTTAGACTATTAGCTATAGACATATTGACATGACGACCATAAACTATGGACACATCAGACAGTAAAGTACTTGGTTGCTTAACATGTCGGTTAGGCAGTCTAAATGTGTGGTTCGAGGCAAGAACAAGCTACAATGAGAACCAGACTTTTTGCCGTTAGCCATAAGTCTGGCTGAGCGAGACTGTTTGTGATGTAACAGTTGATGTGTCACATTTCAGCATGGATGGTTTTGTGATCCTGTCAGTGTAATGCAAGCTATGCACCAACTGTTTTTGACCCCAAAGCAAACCTGAAAGTCCAAAAGTTAGTGTAATTATTGTGTGAAGAGGTTAGGCAACCATAACAGAGGTCAATTACAGGTCTTAAAGGTATAGACGTGAAAAATATCTAAAGGTCAAGAGATAGCTACGTACATCAGTACTATAATTCAATGTAAGTAAAACTGTAAGAGGATCAAAAGGAATAAAAAAAATGATTTAACTATAGTATGCCCTCTAATGAAGCAACAATTTGGGAAAAATTCAAGCCTCCTCAAATGACAGCAAACCCCATGAAACTGAACCATGTAGCACTGCTCTCTAAAACTCCTCCCACTGCGTATTCACAAAGCTGAGGATGTTTTCTTCCTGTAAAACCCTCTGAGAATCCTTCATCCTTTACATCCCTCTCAGAAGATTGTCTGTGCGAGTCAGAGGCAGATCCCCAGAGCCCTGCGCATCAAAGCCGATTCATCGTCATATTCAAAGCTCCCTGTGAGGGGATTCTGCCATGCTGAATCTGGACGGGCTGCCACATTTCTCTGCCTTACAGTGTGGCAAAGAATCATTTTAGGTTACAAATAGGACATAGTAATAAATTGAATACCCAAAACATGCATATATGATATTGATAAAAAAAAAAAACACACATTGTGAATAGTGTGATGATGTTAATATTCAAAGCTCGAACTGCCAAAGTCATTAAATTCTAACTAGGACAAGCAAGTAAAGCCTTGTAATATTAATGTTTAAGAGGATGTTGGTTCAAACAATCCTGCTGTTAGGATTTTATTTTAAATAAGGACATCGCTGCTGACAACCACTGACAAATGCAAACATTTAATCCTACAAGTCCATCATTTCTGCTTTACAAAGTGTCCCACAACAGAATTTTGAATTGCAAATTAGACGGGATGCCTTTTCTGCAGTTTGAAAGAAAGGGAAATGCTGCTTGCTAAACCCTCGTGGACTACAGTGTACAAAAAGAGATTTCTTCCCCTATTCACTTCATCCATACAGACTGACTGCACGCTTCTAAATTAAGCTGAGAAGATTTGAATTTTGCAGATACACCCATGGCAGTCTGTGAAAAACAGCAGCACTGAAAAACTGTCAGGCTGTCAGTGCGCTTAAGACACAAAATGGATATTGAACATTTGGAAAATTAAAACTTTGCTGTGCACGCCTGATTTATGCTAAATGTGTGCTTGATTTGCGGAGAAAAGCAGAGTTTGATTCTTTCATAGATCCCTCCGAGGGCCATTTTAATTGTGTGGTTATCATTTTTAGTAACAGGATTTGGTCTAGTCCCAAAGAATCTGGACACAGATGCACATGAAGCCAACTGAGAAGGCAGTACGGACATGATAGTAATCTAATAAATCAAATATAATGAGTGCAGCTCTCGGAAATGGAAACGAATTAGCATTAGCTTAAAATATTTTTGTACGACCCAAATGATTGTATTAATAAGATCTGGTGAATTAACTAAAAAATAAGGCAGTTGGAGTACACATACTTGAGACTCGATGTTCAAAGTTACCGGTTTGACGTTGTGTCCAAAGTCACAGCAAACTGTTTTCCTCAGGCATGTTCCAATTGAGCCTGCCCTCAAAAGTCTTAAAACTATAATCACTGAGAAGATCAGAGAAACAGATGCCTGCATGGTCCCTGGAGACGTGCACAGATTTTAAGTGGGAGGGACATCTAACAGATGTTATAACCAAATTCAGACCACAAGCAAATGCTGGCATGCCGTCCTCCTCTCCGTGCACTTTGGTCAACTCTTGCTGATCAGTATCATGGCTGGACGCTTTCTTTTGCAGGTTTAGACTCATGGAGCGAAACATCTGAGAGTGGTACTTTAAATGCCATACTCTTCAAACAAAATCAGGAGGTTGAATCTAAATGACATACAGTACTGTGCAAAAGTCTGGTTTTGACCAACTTAAAAATGGTTTTAAGTGTTACTTCTGTTACTTCATGTCATTCCAGACAGACTGGAAGGTGATCAGATCAGATCTCTGTGTGGAGCACTGGCTGTTGTCAGACTCCTTGTGCAGACAATAATTTCACTGCATTATTACAATTAATGACAAAAATAATGTTTGGAAATGTAAACTGATATTTTCAACTGACACGCTACCGTAAAAGATAGAAATAACCCACTTAAAACCATTTTTTGTTGGTGAAAATACTAGTGGCCTAAGACTTTTGCACAGTACTCTACATAGGCAGGCATTGTGCTCTAAGCACATAACGTTAACTGCTAAAAGCATATTAGTCTCAAGTTAGAGGGCAGAGCCTGATTCTGGGTCTACAGGGAAATTAAGACCTAATGACCTGTATGAATAGCCATTTTAGCCCCTTAAGTGAATAAGAATCATTACAGCACTAACAGAGCTAATGAATGTTTTCACTCTGTTTAGAAACACTTACTAGTTGGGAAAATATCTGTCTAAATTTATCAATGCCTGATAAAAGTAAATGAACAGATGCAGTGTAAAAAAAAAAACATTCTTTCTGAATTAGAAAAGACCCTGGGAGTGACCTGAAGACTAACTAATATTGTAGATGTAATGCTAATGCGCTGTTTGTGAATTGACAGAGAATGAATTAAAAACAAAAACAAGAGCTTACCTTGATTGCGGCAGTCCTTTTTTGCTAAGGTCAATCCTAACCTTTTCTCCAACATGTCTGTATATTTCCACAAGACAGTTCATGGCCGCATCCCGAACCTGGGTATACAATTGGACAACTTCATCCTTAACACTAAATTCTCTCATTTTAAAACAAGCCTCTAAACTGTGCACTCATAAATTTGGAAGTTTATATATTATTATATATAAGCTTATATTAATATATATTATTAGTGATAAGGACATTACGTAAATGTTTTAGGAGGATAAAAAAGCAAACACCATAAGTCATATGAAATACTAAGCAATTACATTGCTATTTTAATGTTTAATCTACTATATGAAATGCTTCCCACCGCATCTGTTGTAAAATCTATATTCACTTAATAAAAATAAATGTACACTAGTTATAGCTCCACATTCAAAATCACCACCAGAGGTCACTATAGCTTTGTGTAATGTTGCTACCTTCATCCATTGTTCTGTAAAAAAGCTATGTCATGCAGATCAGAGTTTAATCTTGAAGGTCTCAGATCAAGGTAAATGCACATACCTGACTTGTGGGGTCTCCGAGTAGATTACATATATGTGGTACAATTTTGCTCAGGGTTAAGCCTTGGGCACCGTATCTAAACAACAGAAGCAATAGCAACAGGGAGGGCGGCATTAGTGCATCATGCGGGCTTGTGGTATCTTTGCCAAGTTCAGCTTTAATGGGTTATCCTAGAAGAATGTGCTGCTTCATTTTCATTTTAATAACTTAATATCTCTATTCAGCAGAGAAATCAACTACAAGTGAGAATTTTAAACACAAAAGTCAATGCAAGTTGTATTTATGTTGAATGAAAGCTACAATATCCAGACTTTCAGGACAATGGGGCTTACGTGTTCAGAGTTGAGATGAGACAGAGACACACTCCCTCTCTGGTCCGGTTGTTTTTGTGTTTGAACCCCCCCAACATTCGGTCCCATATGTACTGTGAAGACAATCCAAATGTAATACTTTCAATCTAATACAATTAAATGACAGTTAATCTCATTACGAGACCTCCCATCAGCCTTTTCGTGGAGCGTAGAGTTCAATTCATTAACTAAATGAAATCCCCTTTTAAAATGCCACAAAGGTGTCTCACAAGGGTACTTCTGAGCAGAGCACATTGTTCAGATCTTAAATTGTTTATGCTGTCATGGTATTTTAACACAAAGACAAAATTCAGAGATGCATGTTTGCCAGCGTAAGGCACCGTGTACACACAATAGGACAAAAGAGTTAGCCTTAGAATGAACTGAACATCCTGAAATTAATATTTGGGCAAAAAAAGACAAATACTACCTGAGGAGTAGCTGCCTGCTCCATGATCTTCAGCAGCAGGGTTTGATCTTGGTCTCTGACTTGATCTTTGGCATCGCCTAACCGATCTATCAAGCTAGGTAAAACTGGAGATTGAGAAAACAAAGATTAGATATTAGGGATGTGCAAAGTTATTTTCAGTCAACTTCAAATAATGAGACATCTGAATGACAGCAGACAACCTGAATAGTGACAGTGATTGCCTTGAAATTCATTGACGAATGCAGGGAATTTGTAACAAAAGAAGTGTTTGATGACTGCAGCAGCAATGCATTTAAAGCGGATGAATTTTAAGAAGCTACTTCTCAGAGGGTTTCAGTGTATGCTGACAGTTTCAGCACTTAAAGTATAACACTCTGTCAGCAAACTCAAAACTTTCTGCAGGAAGTCTCTTCATTTACGCACTGCCGCATAAAAAGTAATTAAACAAATCTTCAAAATTCTCTTTCGATAAACTATAAGATGAAAATAAACTGTCATACAGAGAAGGTTTATTTTTTGTGTTAATAAAATCTGACAAAGAATGTTTTAGAAGAATTTGTCAATTATTAATATTCCTACCTGTACCAACTTGGGGACGAAATCGGTCCTGTAATCTCGTCACTAAGGCAGATAGAAGGTCCATTCCTAACAAAGCCAACTGGAAATGAAAAAAAAAAGCATAAAATTAAACAGACAAAAATTATGCATTTTTATTACATTTAAATGTGTGTGTTGTTGCAATATACAAAAATCTTTAATTAGCTTTAAAAATCTTTAAGCAACATTAGAATTATTGCCAATTCAAAGAACAAAAGAAATAAGATACAATTAATGAAATGGCCGCCCATCCCCCCAAACCAAATCAGTAGAGCAGAGGATTGTGGGTAACAAGTGGCAAATTTGATTCTAAATGAGCAATGCAATGGTCTAAGGATAACAGAAACATTTTAGATGGATCTAAAATTACATATAACCATAATATAAATATGAATGCTAGTATTAGAAATATAACACATTCACATGCTACCTTAAGATTAGTATGCTAAACATAACATAACCATAAGTCTGAATGAGTAGTGCAAAGGATTATGGGTAACCATCTAGAAATCCCAGTCTGCCTGAGTAGTGCAAAGGATTATGGGTAAATCCCTAACATCGTTTATTTTCTCCTTTCTCAGCCTTTTTTGACATTACAGCCGCAATGTTCCTTTTCAGTAAAGTTCATTACACATATTTAAACACATTTTACACCAACAGTCATTTATTTGGGAGTCTCTTTTATTCCAACCATCACAGAGAAAATTGGCACAAAACCAACATACTGCAAATGCTCCACCCAACCACTTAACTTTCCTTGTCATGGGGTTGAGGGCTGTTCAATGAACGTATAGTGAGGGCAGACTTGCTAACACCATATCAACACTAACGCATCACCTGGCTTCAAGTCAGATAATGGTGCAATTTTTGGAAACCCCTTCAAGTTAAATGATAATTGTAAATATTGACAAACAAAGCAGCTGTTTGCTCCAGCAGTGGAAAAAGGGGGAGTGTCAGGGAAACCAATTTGAACACAGTCATTATTTTTGCAATTTCCTTTAGTGTGTAATTTCACGTTTAAAGTTTATCTCCTGTCATTTGTTTAGTACTGCACTCTTGATTTATTTTACGTATGTATTTAAGCAGCTGGGTTTGACTCTAATATAACTACTATAACAAAGTCCTGATCCTTTGTTCTCACCCATACAGAAAATGACTGTAATTATGCTGGTGACACCCAGGACTGAACACAGATAAACCACATCAGCTGAGGAGAGTATTAAATGCCTTAGAGGAGGTGTAAAAAAGGCAAGTCGTATCATGAGGTACTGGGTAGCACACAGCTGATTTCTTTGTTGTCCTCCTCGTTAACGCACATATCCTCACAGACGGAAACCGATTTGGAAACTTTCTACTATATATACACACTATGTAAAAGTTTGGGGTCAGTCAGTCATTTCTTTTAGTAAAAACTTTTAATCATAATTTTATGCATCAAACTGATCAAAAGCGTCAGTAAAAGCACTTCATCTTAATCTTATAAAAGAGTGTTGTTTGCTTCAACTTTCTATTCATGAAAGAATCCTGCAAAATGTTCACAATATTATAGCTGCAACTGTTTTCAGTTGTTTTTATAATAATAATAACAATAAAAAGACATGTTTCTTGAGCAAACCAGCATATCAGAATGATCATCATGTGATACTGAAGACTGGAGTAATGGCTGCTGAAAATTCACCTTTGTCATCAAAGGAATAAATTACATTTTAACAGAAAACAGTAGGGAAAAAATGGTAATAATATTTTCGGAGTGTCTATTTACACACTAAGTGCAAATAGCCCACCTTGTTGGCAGAGGCTATTTACACTAACTCTGACCACAAATGTGTGATTGGGCTAGTCAACATTACAAAAAAACGGCCAACTGTCGTCAGCTCCAGTGGTGTTGATGGTAAAACATGTGTCACAATCATTTTGACGTGTCAGACCCAGATTCAAATCCGCCTTTTGGCAAACATCAGAAGAATCACATCAGAAAAGCTTTTATTTTCAATGAAAATGAAGGAAATTAAAAAGTTAAAAAATAAAGTAGGCTTTTTTGCCCCAATAAGGTTACATCCATTTAATAGTTTGAATAAAAAATTATAATGTACTACAATACTGAGGTGCAGATAATTGCCACTATTTGCAATAAGTATTATAAATAGTAGAAAATCCTGTAATTGTGTAAATAGAATCTACAGCTATTTGCACTTAATGCAAATATCATATCACTAAAAATGCTGCTATTTTCACTTAGTGTTAATATAATGCACTGTCATTCACACTTAGCACTTGTGAGTGTAAATAGTATCTATCACTAAGAAAATATGCTATTTTCACTTAGTGCAAATAGCATTTATTGCTTTTTGCACTTTGTGTAAATAGCCTCTATCACTACTATTTTTTTTCTGTATTTTCATCAAAGAACTGGTTAGCATAAGACATTTTTTACAAAATAAAAAATAAATCCTTTGACTTGCAAAAAGATATGTACAAAAGCACATAAAAATGTCAGCAGATCTAAATGGTTATTTTTCTTCTGCCTTTAATTTTTTATAATTCTTATAAAGCTTTTTATGATTTCATTTAAAATATTTCATTTCTGTAGAGCAATCTGAATTGCCACTGTGTAAGAAATGTGCTAAATAAGCTTGCTTTGCCTAATGATAAGATTCCAGCCAGTTATAAAGACATGACCACACCCACTATTTACCCAAGGACCTCCCACTCCTCCACAAAACTGTAAGCCTGCCTCCTCCCGATGTGCAAACTTCTCACCAGCAACCATCTTAGGCAGCCAAATTTAAACATACCCTATCCTGCTATTTATATCTTTCCTATCAACCACAATCAAAGAAAGGAGCCAAGGACTATTGTTCTCCTTGCTGAGCTTTTGTTTCATCTCTCTGTGCTTTCTTTTGCTTCATTCCTTCCTCCGTTTTCTCGTTAGCGGCTGATAGGAAATACACTAGCATGATTGATCCTTCCGGTTTCTGCTCCGGGCTCAAATCAATACCAAAATAAACTATTACATAAGTCTACGCAGACTCAGTCACACCTGGCCAGACAAGCGGTGAATAGCAGGAGAGAGGAGGCATGTAACTGTCAGAACACACCAACGAGACAGATAGCTATGTTTCACAGATATGTGCTCATTCCCCTGGTTTCCTCGTCTTCAATTCATACTAATCAGTCCAACAGCGCCTGTACATCTCTCGCTAAGACAAGGGTGCTCAACCTTTTTTGGTGCACATCCCATTTTAAAAGGGGTCATGTCATGAGGAATCAGATTTTCCCTGATTGTTCATTTGCAGTAACAGTAATAACATTTACCAAATTGGACATTCTCAATCTGGGGGTCAAACACAGATTAAAAAATGGTCACATATTATTAAATTAACTGTTTCATTGGCTAAACATAGGCTAGTATATAAAATATATACTTAAGTATGTGGGTTTGTGTGCCCCCCCAACCCCTTCTCATTACACAATTAAGCTATAACACAGGATGTTACAGATGACAAATTACATTTTAAATTTACCAGTCAATTTTATTACTCTGGACTTTTCTCTTTAGCATCTTGCATCCTGAAAGCCCTGTTTTGAAAGCAAAAACTCATTCTGCATGAATGTCTAACTTGGATCAATATTTGTTTTTCCTATAAAAAAAAAACAAAGGTTCTGAATCATCATGTTCACCTTTACATATATATATATTTTTACAGCCTTCTACAGCCATTTCCTGCAATATTTTTGCCCAAGACAAACTGCATTTTTTATCTACCACTTTTCAAAAGTTTTGTTCCAGAATTATTCTTTCAAAGTAGCATTTTAAGGCTGCATTTTGATATAAAAAAAGAACATACAAAAACCAAAACTATAAAAATGCTATAAAAAAGGGGAAAAATACCTATGAATAAGATATAACGCTGTGAAAACCTCTGCACTACTATTTCTTTGGTGGTGTGTTACCAGGATCATTCCAGATTGATGTAGCTGGTAAAATAAGCTCGTCCTAGATCCTCACAGGAACAGCGTCCTCATTAGGCCTGTCCAAATGGGAGGACTTTATCCAGGCCAGTGAGACCGCAGGACTAAATGATCTGGAGGGCACAGGGTGAACATTGTCTGTTGAGGTAATCAGTGTTCAAACTGAAATACTACCGAAGACAAAGCTGAAAGACTGTACATAAAAATAAATAAATAAATTATGCAGTGTTTGTCAAAACAAAAAACCTTTCCAGTCAGGATGCATTGCTAAAGCTTTCAGGTCTCTTATTTGCATACAACCGAACTCTAGTTAACGTTATTTCATTGGCAGCAACCACTATCGATCATTATGTCAACTCAAACAGCAATCTTCTACACTGGTTTTCTCATTGGTGCCAGCTTTCTGTTATTTTTCCATGAGTCAAAGAACAACAGCTGGGATGGATTCAACAGGCCCAGACAAGGATGCAAGAAATCAGCATATGTCCGCTCTTCATGTGCTGGGCCATTATTATCATACCTGCCACCGCACCACCACTAAGATTAAGTAAAACTCTACATCAGCCTCATACTTTGGGAGGATTTTGAGTTCAAAGGCTTTTTATTACATAAGCTGGTCTCAGGTCAGTGCTTGAGGGAGATTCAAGGCCATCTGTAATATAAGACTAATGTTGCACTACAGCTGTTCTCAAGTAGTAGAGTGGCTCCCTGAGTCACTGGTAAAAAGGGCCTGAGGGACGTCAGGAGCGGCTAAGTGGAGTCTGAACAGAGAAAACGCCTACGATACTGTAGGATAAACAGAAAATCACACCACAGCAGCACAGCAAAAGCAGCACGGATAGTGAACAACACGTGTATCACCAGATGCTTTCCCTGCTTTAATTTCTTTTGAGAAACGCCTGAAATGAGATGTCTTCTCATCCTACGCAATATAAATGCCTCCCACTACACCCTTGACTAGCTCTTCCATTAATGCACAGTCATGGTTTCTGAAATGATAGCATGTTTCGCTGCTCACAACAACAGCCCTTATTTTGGACGTGACATGTGGCCAGGTATGGTTTCCCATACTAGGAATTTGTGCTCTGCATTTAACCCATCCAAGTGCACACA
>JAUMHE010000056.1:15490312-15528379 GCA_032359235.1 Enteromius mattozi | reverse complement strand
GAATTTGTGCTCTGCATTTAACCCATCCAAGTGCACACACACAGCAGTGAGAAGTGAACAACCACGCACACACACCCACTGTGAACACACACCCGGAGCAGTGGGCAGCCACAATCTTTGGGTTACAAGTCCAACTCCCTATCCATTAGGCCACACGTCTGGACCTAAGTTAACTTCTGGTCTGTGTTTGTTTAGCTGTCTGGTTAGTTGTTGCATTAATAGATTGCACTCCTTTTACCTAGCCAATACAATTATTCATAATACCACGGTGGACTAAAACCACATCAGGGGAGCTGTTAAGATCTTCAGAAAGCTCATGGGACCGATTACTGCAGGCAAAACAACAGGCACAAGCCACGAGGAAGTAAATAATCCAGCTTACGTCAAAACAAGTATCACTGCAACATAAGAACTAATGGGACTTGTTTACTGTTTGACACCAGGGCTAAAAAGTTATACAAGAAATACACAACCAACAATAATAGCAAGCTAATTAAAATGTCAAATTAGTGAGGCATTATTCAAAGTACCAGAAACATCACTATCTTTTCTGTGACCTGTGTACCCACTATTAAACCGCATCCATATTTAAACATGCATGAATTTTAAAGAGCTTATCACTGCTGCCCTGATCCCAACCCCATCACCTTCCTCTTTATGTAAGAGGGAGAACACACAGCACTGTCCACACACACACACACACAGTCCTCTCAGAGATCACTGTGGTTCACTGGGCTGCAGAACTGTCTACAGGCTATGTAAAACCTTCAAACAGCTCTCATATACGAACATCACTGAACACACTATCCTCTGTGAAATGAAAAAAACAAAACAAAAACAAACAACAAAAACATCTCATTACTTGTTAGTACAATAAATGTTGCTGTGATACTCTAAAGCTCTTCAAATTAACCAGCCCTGCAGCGCACTAAACAGCTTGTGGATCTCAATAATGGCGTCACTAAAAACTGTCCTCATAAAGCAGCATATTTTCAGAGAAAACAAAAACAGCTTCTGAAGAAACACCTTGAGGGAAAGAAGAAACTTCATTTTCTGAACATTAACCCTTTACAAAAATAGTGCTATGGCAGTACCATGGGACAATGACAATTATCCTGGCTCTTCCAAGCTTGGTAAATGCTGGTGGATAGTGGCCATTATTGTGAAGCTCTGTAAATCAGATATATCCTCAAGTACTGTGACGTAAAACTAACCTATACGCCTTTGGGGGGTTATAACATGTCCTCTGTAGCAGATTGATGGGTTTTTCTGGAACTGGACATGAAGTTGCAATATTTAGATATTCTTAATAAAAGTGATGTCTCCACTGGATGCAACAAATGCCTCGTTTGTAATGTGTTTTATTGTTTTTGTGTCATTGTGCCGGAAGCGGCATCACGTTACCAAATACACCAAATAATCTTCTTTTTAGCAACATCATATGACCCCTTTAAAAACATTTAACGTAGGGGCGGAGGTAGCGCTCTTAAAGTACTAGCAGCTGAATAACCAAATCGCCCAGATGCTGTGATGTCTATAAAAATTATTATTTTTTTTTTTAAATAACTTATAGCTATAAGGACTTGTTTATTGACAGGAAAGTCATATTGTTTAAGTGTTTTTGCAAACAAAAAGTCATTTTATTATTTTTTTTTTTTATTTTAAATACAAAACTTGAAACGATTGTGTCAGAACTTTTTTAACATTGCCAGCAGATTTTTTAAAAATACCAAGATAATACTACTAAACGTGATAATTTTGGTCAATATAATCTTGATAGGAAATTTTCATACCGTTACATCCCTAAACTGTTGTGGCAAATCCACTTTAGCAGCAGTCAAAATTATTGATTTGCATGACTATTTTTTTTACAATAATTTCTATTTAATATCAATAAACTAATAATAATAATAATAATAATTATCAGTTTATTAGTGTTAGAGTTGCAATATCACTCAGTGTTGCTGTGCAAATAGACTGACAAGAAAAGTCAAGCAGTATCAACTGGGTCCGACTATGACAACCCGAGCATTTCCTTTTTCCTCACAATAACATGCCATACAAGCCTACACTTAGAGGTCAGAGGAAACTTTCCAACTACTTAGAATATACACTCAAGAATGTCCTCAGGGCGAAGCGGGGGCTGACTTGACGCAGCGAGAAAGGAATGTGGACAATCCTTGCCAACAAAACAGAAATCTGACACAGGCAGAACAACTACAGCTGATATCCAGCAAAGAGCATTTCCTCTTATCAAACACACACATGCCGCTTTCACGACAGCAGGTGCTGACCAGCGCAGGAAATCTGAAGTCAGCTGAGTGTGCATGAGTGTACTGTGTGTGTCAAAGGCAACTTTCTCTAATCCATCAAGTTGCTGGGGTGTCCAAAGCAAGTGTGTGGTCCGTACAAATATTGGTAAAAAGGCATGGCATGGACGTAAGCATGGCTCCATTTTTAGATTGCCTCTTTAAATAACACAACTTTGAATACTTCAGCAGTGAGAGTGATGGTGGCTCAGCAAAAGACTAAGATCGTAGACAAGTAGCACATCAGTAAATGACAAATAGATAAACATCCGTCTAAACACTCTCACATGCTCAAGAAGGGAGTGAAACTATACAAACACAAAGGCCAAAATAAAGGCTATATTCTGAGCACCTTATATACATCTTATAAATGCAGGTTGTGTGTGTGTGCATATATATATATATAATATATATAAATATATAATATAATATAATATAATATAATTTCATTAATTTATTAAAAGAAAAGAAAATATTTTCCTATTTAAAGAATCCCACAAACTGCAATTTTTGGGTCAGTGCTTTTTTATTTATTTATTTTTTTTTCCTTTTGTTTTTTTCTTTTTTTAGATAAACTTTTTTTAAAAAAAGGAATTCTAATTTCAATAAATTTTAACAATCCTGAGAAATATGCATTTAGCTTATTATTATGGAGCAGAAGTGTTTTCAACAGTGTTAACAACAAATGTCTTTTGAGCACAAAATCAATATATCGCAATGATTTCTGAAGGATCACTGGACACTGAAGACTGGCGTAACGGCTGCTAAAAATTCAGGTTTGCTTTCCCAGGAATTACTGTATATAAAAATTGTATTATAATAATATTTTAAAATTACTGCATTTCTTTTTTTTTTTTAATAACTTTTTTATTAAGTATTACAGCAAAGTTATAATAAACATAAAAGTATACAGTGCAACACACTCAATTTTTCTTATTTTAAATACTAAAACAACCACCCACCCAACCAATGTGACCACCGCCACAAAAAATAAAAATAGAAAAAAATTCAGGAAGGAATACATCCACCAAGCTAAAGAATGTGGAAGTTGCCAATGTAGGGCTATTATTTCCTTAGCTGCAGTTAATCCAGAGAATAGCAGTTTTTTTTCTGAGACAAAGAGAAACTGAAAGATTAGTCATCATTTAAAAAGGAAAAGCCTAGGACAGCATGATATATCAACTTTCAATATTTCCTTCAGAGTGTTAGATACCTGTTTCCAGAAATGATTAACTTTGGGGCAATCCCAAAACATATGTTTAAAGGTGCCTATAGAGTTTCCTGAGCAGAAATTACAATTGGAAGACGAACAAAGCTTCATTAAATTTAGTTTCCTAGGAGTTAAATACATTCTATGAACCATTTTCTGATTAAATAAATGCAGCCTTGGAGAGCATACGAGACATAAAACATTAAAGGATCTTCTAATTTCCTGCCTCTAAAAGGACGCTGTTTGTGCATTTCAGTTGAAGGCAAAGCTGTTGCCTGAATCACTGTTTGCTGTCCAAGGCCACTATGGGAAAACACAATAATCAGGATCAAATAGGACAAACATACTAATGCACAAGCTGTACTCTAAAACAACACAAACGACCCTAATGAACAGTAACAGACGGCTAAACAGACAGGTGACCTTGGCAGAAACCAAGAAAGAAAAGAATTGCTAACAATTAGACAGAACTTAGGAGACTACGGTTGTCACTATGTGGCAGTGGAAGTGTTTTCGTCATTCAAGTACAGCTGAATTAACAGCTCTTGACACTCCCTTCCCTCACGTCCACATCAGCACCTCTGCCACATCCATTCCATCTCACAGCTCAAGTAAGACTGACAATTAGATGTCTGCACCAACAACAAAGACGTGCGCTATGCTCAGCGATCAGATCAGCTGTACAGAGGGCTAGACTCTATATGGGCGTGAAGTTCAGCTCTATTTCCTTCACAAGGCTGGATGAGCTGATAACACACTGGTTGTCCTGCTGTGATGGGGGTTGTTCGAGATACACCATACTGTGATCCAAACTACAATCTCTAAAAAAAGCAAAGTGCTGTTTCACAATAGCTTAACTGTAAAAATGTAAAACTCAATTTTAACTTAATCAGCAAAAGTAATGTTACAAACAAAAAATATTACATTAACAAAAATAAATTTTTTTAGCACAATTTAAATATTTATAATTTTCACACATTGACTTTGAAATGAAAAAGACACACTTGGAAGTCAACGGGCACAAAAACATTCTTCAAAAATATACTTTTCTGTGATTCACAGAAGAAACACAGACATACATGTTTGGAACAACATTAGTAAATGATGACAGAATTATCATTTCTGGTGAAACACAAACAGTCTATTGTTTTTCAGCAATGTGTACAAACTGAAACATTTACAGAATTTGAAAGGCTGGTGTTCTTGGCGCAGACTTCAAATTTTTGTATGACACCTACTATGAAATACAGTTTCTTTGCTCTGATGGTCAACTGAATGAAATGCCAACTGAACAAACAGATGCTTTAATGTTCTGTTTGCCAAATAGGCCTCGATGGCTCAGCATAAGTTTTAGACTCTGAAAGCAAACCATTGATGGGCTACAAGTAGGTTTAGTGTGGCTGTTCAGCACCAACACACTTCATTAGATGCCTTTCATAAAGGGAAGCACTGATAGAGCACAATAGCAGAAAGAAGACAGAGAGAGAATAGAGCAGAGCGATACAGAATAAGAGATAGGAACAAAGAAAAGGCCAGAATTAGGAAGAAATCCAGCTCAAACAAACCAGTAGAATTTCAAAGGGTTTGAAATCTCAGGCAAAACAATGTTTTTAAACATATAATTTGCTGAAACAGAATATTAAAAGGCACACATGGAAACTGGTAAAACATCTTGATTCTACAGAAATGGGCAGAGCTTTCATTATGTACATATTTGTTATCGACAAATGTGTATCTCTGACCCTAATTGGAGACTTATAGACTATGAGATAACACTTGATATGACTAAACACTGAGATCAATATAAAGGCCAGGATCAATGTTTGAGATCCTTATAGCCTTAATTCTGCAATTCAATACGTGCACACATAAAAAAATGGAATAATAACGGTATTCTCTTGTGTATGTGTGTGTGTATACAGTATATAAATAAGGAGCCATAAGAGATGAAATTACATTTACAACTAACCCTGTGCTTATATAACCAACATGCAAAACGTGAGGATTTTAACAATTATGCACAATGAACTCAGATTAAATCTAGGTGATTATACATCTGTGGGAGGAAAATTATTTAAAATTCCATTCACTGATCGTGAATAATGACCATCATGTCTTAACATGATCTTAAGTTTTCAACACAAAAACAAATAACGGCACATGATGAGCTATTATTATGTCATACAGGTCTATTCAGAGGACAGAAACCACTCATTCAGTAAGACTGACAAAAGCACAAAGCCAAAAAGATGGGTTACATCAAAAGACAGTTACAATACTGCAGTACACAAAACCACAGGCTGCTCTGTTCATGCTCAAGCAGTGGAACAGCACATCTAATGCAGAGGCATTGGGGGAAAAAAAAAAAGGCAAATTCAGAGTGCCTTTGTCAAATGTTGTTAATTAAAAGTATGCAATGGCAATACAAAAAATAAATAATTACATAAAATCTAACTATAAATAACAATTCAGGCATTTTTGTGTAAAGTATGCGATAAAATCCAGAATAAAATGATTTTTAAATTGCATGCAATCTTCAATAAACAAAAATGAGTGAATTCACAGCACTTCTGTGAAAAATGCCGAAAAATCTGAATAAATATATAAATATAAAATATCAATAAAATATCAATAAAAAAATAATATACACATTAGTATACAGTAGTACACAGTATATGCTGAAGTTGACATTTTCAATAAAAACAATGCAAAATACAGTTGGATGTTTATAGCCAGAATATTATGGTCAGAAAAGTGGATAAACTAATAATGGCTGATCTAGTTCAAATTAATTCAAAACTACTGATAATTATGAAAGTTCAGGAAGTTATGAAAGTTTTTTTTGTGCCTCAACTTAATGCACGTGGTAGAAGATAAAATGATTTTAGCAATAAATATTTGAGAGGTTAAAAGCTGCGGGGGTTTGAGGAGTTAGGAGAAGGGAGGGCAACAGCTGGGCAGAGAGACAGAGGTGGAACATTGCCAACTAAATCAGAGTCTCGTCTTCCGGAAGCTTTAGTAGCTTAAGAGAGACAGACTACAGCAGCCGCTCTCTGCATGCAATCATGCTCCCACTGTACTCTGGTATCCCATCACCCCCTGCGTCAACAACATCATGGCGCTCTCCTGCCGCCAGCCTGGCTCTGTGCACATCACACGCCGTTCAGCGACAGGCAAGCGGGCCGCACGTGCTAGCTACCATACTGCAGTGAAGGAGGGGGAAAACCAGACGCAGCTGAGGACTAAAGAGTCGGCAGTGCTGTGGTGTTCAAAAACACAGGATGGAGTGATGGAGAAAGGTGAGGAGACACAGAGACTACAGGAGCTTGAATAATGCAAACTGACAGGACAGAAAGAGCATGAAAAAAGGAGAGAAAAAACAGAACGGATGAAAGAGACAGTGAAGAGTTGATTAGCCACTGGATGTACTGCCATTTAATTAAACTGAATGCATAAAAATATTGCTTATCTTCACTTCTAACCATCTAATAAAATCTAACATTATATGTAGACTATATTTTGTATAGTGTTCAAGCAGAGAAAGGTGCTGAGTGTCAATATAAAGTAAATATAATACAATTTAAAGGTATAGTTCACACAAAAAAGACACAAAGGTGAGAAAATGAATGAGTGATGTGTCAATAAACAATTTAATGAATGCAAATAAAATCTACACAAAATTTCTCAAATGAAATGCACACTTACTACTGCTTAAATGTTCTGCAAGTTAAAAAAAAATCCTTTTTGCTCTTATTTAGCTGCACTTATTTGATCAAAAATACATTGATTTAAAATAACAGTTTTCTATTTAAAAATGCTATTCATTCCGGTTTTTTTTTTATTATGATCGATGTTAAAATAGTAATTTTAACTAGTAATAGTAATAGCAATTAAAATATGTAAAAGTCCTTACTGTCACTTTTCATCAATTTAATGCATTGTTGTGGAACAAAAGTACTAATTAGTTAGAATCTTACTGACTGTATCCAACTTACACAATTGCTAATCAATTCATTATCAATGCTGATAATCCCAAAATGGTCAAATATCAATAGCCTTGCCACATATCAATCAAATATTCATGAGTCACAAAAATGTTATTAGAAATGTCAACTGTTCAAGCCGGAATGTGAGAAATATTGAATGAAAATATTCGGATGGACAATCATCTTAACACGTTTTGATTCTTATCCTATATTTTTTCCTGAATTCATTTTTGCACTGAAGCTGAAGCATGATGACATAATGTGCAAGGGTCCCCATGTACCACCGGCCAAATATAGGATGACTTCACCAACTCAACATTCCAGCACACACTAACTAAACAAACATTACAAGAAGTGGTGCGGCCTACTAAACTTTGAGCCTTGCTCAAATGACAACACCAACATTCTCCACTACGGCGGTTGAAAACAAAACATGATGCTGATAAATGTTTAACTAACGTGGACATATTGTGAACACATGGCAAAGCTAGTTAAATGGTTTCCTGTCAGTTTACTATGTTTCTCTTATATTTGTTTATTATTAGAGATAGTTACAAGAAAATCAGAGAAGACTTCCCAAAAAGCTTCAAAACATCATGGCATCCAGCAAACAGTTTGCAACCCATTTCAATTCTATAATGTGACATTTCAAAATGAAAGGGATACTGAATGAGTAAGAATGCAGGGTGGGGACTTTTTAATCTGCTGGGAATTGATTTAATCTGGAAAAGTGGTTTCTATAGGAATAATGTGCAAAGATGAATCGTTCACAATAAGACCAGGGCTGCATTTCCCTAAAGTATCATAAGCCTTGCTCTTAGAAACCATACACACCTATGTTCTCTATGGATCAACTAAAGCTCACAGTGCTTCTAGGAAATGTAGGCATGTATATGAAGTAAATGTGGTTAAGTTCCTAAGGATTTTAAGATCTAGGCTAATTTTCTACCAATAATTAGAGCAGCCTAAAACAATAAACTGTTTACAAATCATTTGAAAGGGAAATTAATTAATTATTACTCAAAAAAAAACAAAAACAAAACCTTGTTCCCAAAATGCCATATGGCTTTTGTTTCAAAAATATGGAAAACAGAAAATATAAAATGTTTTTGTTCAACTTCGGAAGGAAAACATAACACTTAACAATAAAGGGAGGTGCCATACACAAAAGTTGCTTTCTATGAAGGTCACATCTAGCCCCCACTATTATGAAGCCAAGGGTGGTACAAAGGACACAGGGCTTACATCAGCTCATGAACAACAAAAAAAGACAGTTTCTTGCCCTCCTTATCTCCCCCTCCATTTTCCTCTCTCTCCCCAGTCAGACACATTTCCTCTATAAGCTGCTTAAAGACAAAATGTTCTGCTGTTCTTAAGCAACTTGAGGGGTTTGCAACAAATTCTTTTACGTACATTTACAGAACTGTGTGACTGATATCAGGCCTCATTGTGTGAAACCAGAGCTATGTGCCTTTTATTTTACCAGAGAATGCATGAATTTGAATTGGGTTACTGCATTTGAGTTACTTGAATAGACATACGGTAATTCAAATTTAAGCAGAATAAAAATGGAAAGAAATTCAAAGAAATTAAGGCCTAAATAATTGTTATAAGCATAGTTTGCCACAACAAATGTAATTTTTCTGTATGATTTACCCATAAACGTATTACCATTTACACAAGATATGGAATATGTCCAGGCACAACAAATATAATAATATTTCTTTATTTACTGTTTGTACACTTGTAGCTCAAAACATCATATAATGAACATTACATTTTTATTTGTGAAAAAGTAATCTGAAAATATTTTGTGTTGTTGTGTGATAATCATTTTGATTTTGCCCTAAGTATCAAATAATACATTCCACATTTGTGGGAATAAATAGGTAAATTAGTCAACACAAGTATTAAACTTGTTCTGGACTAGTTACGCAAATGAATTTAAATTCAACTTGCTAAATCCCTCTTTGAACTGCAATACATTAAATCACTTTTCCTGTCATTCCAATATATCATTCAGTGGGGTGTTGCTAATTCGATACAAATTCATTATGAACAAAGAATTATGAACATTTTGGCCAACCCATGTCCACTGGTTAAGAATGACTTTACTACACCTCAGTAAATAACAACGGGCAGGATGCATGAGTTAAGATGAATAGACAATTGATTTATAGGCAACATCTAGAAACTTAGTGCTACATGTGCATGCCAAAACAAATGCATCTAGATTCTGCATAGTAAAAGAGTGTTGACAGCATTTTGTTCTTTACTAGCTAAACAGGTCCTTTGGATTGAAGGTCTAGACAAAATTGATGATCACATAACAGCACTGTGGTGCAAACAAGTCAGTACATGATTTACTCTTTAATGGGGCACAAAAGCCTTTATCAATCATAGTTTTAAGCTGCATAACAACACTATTAGAACAGTGATAACCACAAATGCTTTTAATTCACTTATCAGAAATGTGAAGGAATGACCATAACCAACAGGACAAAGCTTTTCTACTGTGTACAAACAACAAAAAAAGAATATGCAACTTCTTGAAGAGTCAGATAATCAATTCTGTTTTACTACAAACAACACCATGGCGAAGCCGGTGCTGTCAAAGCCTGTAGAGTAACCGAGTCAGCACTACTTCAAAGACCAAACTGTTTTCTGATACGGACACATCACACGTGAAGAGCCAACCTCACCCAAACCCTGCCCAAATACTTTCCACATTACTCCCAACATCAATTGCTGTCTCTGTCAAGGCTGTTGCTTGTGAATAAAATGTGGCGTTAGCAAATTTATTTGTTCTCCAGCAGTTGCAAGAGAGTATTTACTGACATGCAGCAAAACCTGACATTGAAAAATACTTTTCTGAAATAGCCTAACCCTACTAGCATTAGAAAGAAACTAGGTTTAGGTGATACATATCCAACAATCATAATATAGTCACAATGATTATATTATATTATATATTCAAAATCACTGCTATTTATTGCTTTGTTTTGTTAATATAATATCAAAAATAAACCACCAATAAAATCTGTTAATCTGTTAAGTGGAAAACATGCCTTTTTAACTGGGGTTTAATTATTATTATTTATTTATTTTTTTACATTTGCACTTTAAATGTACTTTGAATATTTCAATCAATTTTATTAGTGTCTGTTTGGTTGAAATGCAGGATTGGGGAAAAAATAATTAAGAAAACACAGATAAATATTCAAAGACATAAGTAGACAAATATTAAATTTCATAAAAAACTGATAAACAGAGACAACATTTCAGATATCACACAGTCTTAATGGCCGTAATGAACTATTATCCATTCACACAGCAACTGGCTGAAACATGAGAGTTTATGAATGAATCATCCTTCAGATGGGTTCAAATGAGGTCGTTCACGAAAAATGGGATTCTAGTGTCATTCAATCTAACGTTCAAATCACGTGACTGCAAAACCTTGAGCTGACCTCTGACCTTCAGTGTTAGGCTTCTCACGAGAAGAATTTACACTACATTCATGATGTCACAGCATTAAAATGTATACAAAACACAGCAGAGCTATGCTTCATGACACTAACCGCTTGGTAGAACTGCTACTCTATGTTTACAAGATGCTCAAGGAAGTGACATCAAAGATAAATAGGCTCTGAACACTGTCAAAATAATACACCACAATCAACAAAACCTACACAAAAAATAAAAACAGTCAGGCGGCTCTGACTCAGCACTGCAATGCTATAAGGTCAAAGAGAAATATTTGAAATACAAATCTCACGTGGATGCTTCTTAAGAGGGTTTTTGGCAAGAGTCCCATTAAACACTTTATCTCCATTAATTTCCAGTGTTAGCGTTTGACGTTCTAGGACATGAAACCAGTAATTGAGTATAAGACATCTTATTTCACCCTACAGCCTTCTTAAATGTCTACTGTAGACAACATTCAATATAAGACGCCTATTGCATAAATAATCATGTATAAAAACAATAATAAGATTTTGGTTAGTCATGTAATTTAATCTTGGACTGAGTTCCTCAAGCACAAGATCAGAACAAAAATGAATTTCAACAATTAGTCTATCATCTACACCTTTAAAGGCCCAGATTACCAAATAAATAATATGTTTTTTCTGATCTTCACTTGACGTCTTTTCTTCCATGAGGAACTATGAAAACAACTACATAGACATTCAACTAAACTATCATTTGTGTTCAACAGAAGTAAGTCATACAGGTTTGGAACAACATGAGGGTGAATAAACGATGATCAAATTTCCATTTATGGGTAAATGAATGCTTTAATCATCATCTAAAGACATGGACGCAAAGTGAAGTCTCTCATTGTGTCTGATCTTGAAATATGTCAACATGAAGGGCTGTAAATGTTCCAGTGACCTCAAAAGCCTGCTCTTTTTCGCTCAAGGGATCGATTCAGGCCCTCAATTCTATGCCAGACAACTGCCTGAAGGAGAATTCCAAAAGAAAAGCCCTTGCTTTATAACCCATAATACCCAATCCAATTGAAACACCATCCTGCACCCTTTACTTCCATCAACAGCAGAAAATTACGGTTAAGTATCTAAATGTTATTAAAAAAAAAGTCTCTTACCTTGAAGTTGCTGGAGTTAACCCAAGAGGTGGCGATACCGTCCACCATTTTATCGAGCGCAGTCTGGTCGCTCTCTAGGTCGTGACACTTGTCAGCATCTGTGATGTAGTCGATGAGCTCAGGACCCATCTGCAACCTGCGCGCCACATCCTTCTGTAGAACCTGGGTCAGACAGTACTCCATATTGGGCTCCATGTCCTATGATGTCCTGCCACCACCCGTGTGGCAGTGGAGAGGAAAAACGAAATAAAAAAATAGGCCTTTAGCGTGTGCAATCCAGGCAAAACAAGAGCACACGCTTATTAATATCCTCTGTTGATGAACACTATGAGTGCCACAGGCTGGCAAGAAGCTGAGCGGTAGGGATGTCGACTCGGGAATGCAAACGATGCACCATATGTGACTAGACAACAGCTGATGAGGACTGCGAATTCTCCTTTTTGTCCCTTCAGGAGGCAGCCAAACCACTAGCAGCGGCAGAAGAGCTCTTGGTTGCGGTGGAGCAGCAGGAGTTGTGGTAACTAGAGCAGGAGAGAGAGGGTCCGGCGGAGCATTGCTTCATAATTCAGAGGTCCTCCCTGCTCAGGATGAGAAAAGAGAGCTGTTAGCCGAGTACCACCTCTGGATATCAAATGCCAGTGCGGCTGGACCTGCATTTTTGTCAGCTCAGATCAGCAGTCACTTACGAGAAAAGCAGAAAAGCCCTTTGATGGTGACATAACTCAAAGTCCGGCTTGCATTCACTTTAACTATTTATTTGCTGACCACACATCAGCTGCACAGCTTCGTGGGATACAGCAATAGTTCCACTCATATTAAAGAGGCAGTTCACCTTAAATCAAATTAACTCGTCTCTGTCATTTTAAACCCATTTGATGTTAAACAAAAAGATGAAAAACACCATCAAAGCACCACAACAGCGGTCTATACAAGTACTAAACTACTAGGTAACATGAAGTCCTGAATGTGTTATATAGTAGTAATGCCACCACCAGGATACTTGCCTCCCAAGTGCATTGAGACAAAAATCTGCTAAAGCATCATGGGAATAATCTGGCTGCAATCACAGTTGGTCGCCGCAAAGTGTATTACTCTGATAAGCAGATTACCTGATGTTCAGACTCTAATTTTTCTGAAAGACTTCATGAAATGAGCAAAAGATACATTGTCCATTGATCAAAGCAGGACATTGAAAATTATGACCGTACTGGTCTCAGGTACATTAGTGTGTGTGCATGTGTGTGTGTACAGTGGGGTACAAAACGATAGTCTGAGACTTAAAATACCAGTTCCAGGATCCCAAATAATGTAAAATAAATACCAACAGCATTAATAATAAATAAGAATTCAAAGTAAAATAATTAAGAGATGTTTAAGACTCTGCACACAAGATATTATTTATAACACTGTCAAATAAAATGGATCACTAGGTTTTGCACAAACTAGTTCATGCAGCTTATCTAAACAAATGTAAACGTATTTAAACAAATCTGAAGAAATCAAATTTTTCAATTCAACCTTTTCCATGCAAATTATTATGCAAGTAATATTGTGATAAAACTTTGAAAAATGCAAAATAGAAGAAAGATTTACTGGTGATCGCAAACATTTGGTCCTCACGGTATTTGTTTTCTGTCTTCACTGTCACAAACGGTTTTGTTTTTGCTTAGTTTACATTACAAGTCTGTGCCTGTACTTCATGTATCTAAGCTACACGATGGTGGGAGGAGACCTTGCCTAGTCTCCCAATTCTCTAGATAATATAATCCATAGACCAGAAACAGGAGTTCATCGTTTATAAACCGTGATGTCACCTTAATGTAAAACACACACTTTATGATAATTCAATGATGTCGAGCATGATTTACCTGTGCTTCCCTCAAACCACACATTACAGGCCTCCAATTACAGCTTAATTCACCTCTTCTGTGTTTAAGCACTAACACATCGATTTTAAAACTAGATAACAAGCAAATAAACTAACTCCTCTTGACACAAGCTAAAACGATCATGCAATAACCTGAATACTCACCAGTACTGGGTGGAAATCTGATTGTAATTCAAAGCAGAATCACTGTATATACTACAGAACTGATGTACTACACAAAGAAAAAAAATCTAAACAAGCAAATTCAAACAAAAATGTCATTTCAAGTGAATGACAGGTCCTACATGTGCATCACTGTAATGTATTTACATAGACGCTCACGTAGTATCTGTCATTCACCCAAAATGAGATGCTTTACTCCGGAGTCCAGGCTTTAAATGATCTTATTGTCTTTTACAAACGTTAACAATTCAAATATCATGCCCCTTATGATGAAATCCATGGCACTGTATTAATTACCAACTGTTTTCAGATCCTATCTGGATGAATTTGTTTCTTTTTCATTGATCATCTAGCCGGTTATGCTAGCTCTCACTAGCCGACCGAATAAACTGTCAAAACTCCGTCGATTTACAGCAAACCGGTACATGTAAACGACAAGCTTGGTTGAAATAATAGGTTAAATACTCACTCTGCCGGATCTAGCGGTGGTTTCTGTGTGAAATGACACGGGCTGGGTTATTAAAGGTAAACGAGGTTCGTCTCTCTAGTACTGCTCCTGTAGACACAATGATGGAGCTGGAATGCGCATGCGCTAAACTGCTCTATTACTGATTTAATGTTAAACTCGCTTACAGATTTGATACTAACGTTGCTCCATGACAAATATGTTTCATTTTATGTCGTTATGACTGCTAGCCATAAGGGCTATCTTATACCCTTTTATTGTGTATGTACAGTATGCGAGTCATTTCTCCATCTATAAGCACCTTTACCTTTGTAATTACCAATATTTGCTCTTATAGTTTAAATGTTTTTCCACACAGTAGCCTTCAGATATTTTGTTTACACCCGCATATTAGAAATCCTCCGGTTCCCTTCTGTCTCGCTGCCACATGGTCATTTTTCCTTGTGTAGCTAAAACAATGAAACTTTATGGCAGGCTATTTGAACATTGATTCCTAAAAATGAAAACCTACTGTATTAGATTTTAATTGCTAGCAAGTAAAGCACTAACGGACAGCATCTTTTTTTGAAGCAATAGAACTAGTGAGATTATGTGTACACACCAAACACACACACACATACCAGCAGCAAAAAATATATATATATATTTTATGTTTAATCTTCTTTCCTTATTTTAACTATGCAAAAAAATAATAATAATAATAATTAAATTGAATAATATATATTTTATATTGGTTCACTTAAAATCTGTGCTAGTTACAGATTAAATAATTAATCAATTACTTACCCTCACGTCATTCCAAACCTACTTAATTTCGACCAAATAAAACCAGTATCTTATCAGTTTGTTATATTAAACTGAATCGTTATCTTTGCGTGCGTCTCTCACAAACACATGCGCACACTCTTTAATTTATGGCAACCGCACTCCTCTCCGAGAGGCAAGAGAGCACAACCATCTCTCGGCACGCGTGGTTGGATGTGCCTAAAGGAAGAAACATATATTCGATAATAAATTTGTTGATCTGTGTTAAATAGCAGGTGATCTTTCGCTGGAATATGTTATGCGCTCGTTGCCGCTGTTATAAATTCTGTATTGGTGCTTGCGCTCAATGCGCGTCTTCACACAAATGTTCGAGTGCTCCGTTCTGGTAAAAGCACAAAAAAAAAAATTCACACGAATGTGTCCTTGCTCTTGATATACAATCACTTTAATGAACACCGCTTTGATTTTAATTAGAAATAAACCTATATGAGGGTGGATTAGAACCCGCAGCCTCCAAAATTTGCCTTCGAGCGCTTTGACTAGTGCAGGAACGGATGGCTGTTTGTCTACATTGGACTACTTCCTTTGTCTGATGGAAGAGCCTGCGTGCTCGAAACGTCACATACGCTATGTGAAAGTTGTTTTAATAAATAAATATTTTTTATTAACCCAATCCAAATGCTTGACAAAAGTTCTTCCGCTAGACCACTAAAGCACACAAATAAAGTTAGTTTAAAACTAACCCTTCAATACAGTTAAAGGAACTTATGTTAAAATAGCTTGCCATACAACTAAACTCAAGTAGATGAAAAACGACTCCTGGCTCCATCTAGTGGTTATTCTGATAAATGCATTTCCATTGATCTCCATTTCTTCCATAATACCTCTCAACTTCAAGCATGTTTATATTGACAATTTACAGAAAAATTGTTTACTCAAATTAGCTTTAAAAGGCAATAAAACATTTATTTGATTCACTTTTGAGGCTTAAGCACATATTTTACCAATATGTCTGAAGATAGTACTGGACAGATTACATAACACCAATGATATCATTCTCACCATTTAAATTTCAAACGAACACATCACATTTTATTTATTACTACATAGTTAATCAGACTTTGGCAACCTCTGGAAGACCACAATGTACCCCACAAAGGTAATCGGTACATCTGCATAAAATACACCTCACAACAGATGCCCGATAATCAGGATAATGTGTGATCCTCTTCTCCAGTCACAGGGGAGGACTGACCCTAATCATATACAAATGGCTCCAACAGTGAGTCCAGTTTCCCATCTAAACCAGGGAATAAAGTCTTTTATTTTATTATTAAATTCTCCTTTTAAGTCATATGCTCCTCTTTAACCTCCTCTTCATCTTCATCAGACTCTTCTTCGCTTTCTTCCAGATCCTCGCTGTTTTCTGTAACAGATTTGGCTTTGATGACTATTTCGTCATCAACATCATCATCTTCAACTCTGATCGACTTCCTCCTCTCCAAAACTGATGGGGTGCACACTGGAGTGACATCCTAAACGCAAATAAATTGTCTTTTAAACACTAGAAGCAAAAGACTACATTATCCTAGTCATTTTACAGTAACTGTTGGTACATGGGTTTCATTGTGAGTCACACTGACTGACAATAAGCTTAAAATGTACCGGTTTCTGTCGGCACAGTTATCTTACTTCAGTCGATGGGTACAACTGAGGTAATTTTCAGTTTGTGCCAAGCACATGCCCACAAAAACAGTGGATAAAATGTATTAAAAAAATGAACTGAAATACTTCATCTTACCTCACTGCATACGGAAACATTGGCTTCGGATTGGGCTTTCTTGGTCGGAATCTGAGCTGCCTGAAAACAAAACAAAAAAAAACAACTTGGTCAAAACTAAAATTCAACAAAAAGCATCTTAAAGGAATAGTTCACACAAAAATAAAAATTTGCTGAAAATTTACTCACACCATCCAAGATACATATGAGCTTCTTTCTCCTTTGGAACAGACTCAGAGAAATTTAGCATTACAGCCCTAGTTACCAATGGAGGAAGTGTTATTTGAGACTCATGTTTTTACCAGAAGTGATGGTCAAAATATGAGATAAAACACCTTAATGAGGATTGTTAAAAACATGCAGCTTTTCAATTCAATGAGGTTAAGTGATGGACTGCAGTCATAAGGATTATTGTTAATTTTATATCAGCAGAAACTCTCGTTCTGACGGCACCCATTCTCTTTAGAGGATCCATTGGCGAGTAGGTGATGTAATGCTAAATTTCCCCAAATCTATTCCAATGAAGAAACAAACAAATCTACATCTTCGATAGTTTAAGGGTGAGTACATTTTCAACAAATTTTTAATTTATGGGTCACCTATTCCTTTAAATGTTTGATTAAAAAAAACACAGTACTTACAAATCCGGGGAAGTCATAGTCAATGCCCTTTGCTGCCAGTCTCTTGCGTAGCTTAGATTCTTTGCTTAAAAGCTTTGAACCAAGTTTCTTTAGATCTTCTTTTGAATGTTTTTTGTTATAACGAGTAACAGCAGGCTGCGTTGGCCTCTTGAACATCAACATGGAACCTACAAATAGCTTTTCATGGACCTTCTCAGGTGGCATCACATGACCTATACAGGACAAAACACAGGAATGTTTAGACATTATGTAAGAAAATATACATGCAAACCTTTTACACTCTCAACTCACATTTTATTAACCGTTCTCCGATAAGGTAGTTGTTCATGGTCTCAGCCACAATCTTAGCCACCTCATCACACTCAAACTCCACAAATCCATAGCCTTTGCTATTTCCAGTCTATGAAAGATGAGAGTTTAAAAACAGTTGCATTAGAATCTTTAAAACAAGGTATTATCCACTAGTATGACTTGTGTTTACAGTGTTGGCACATTGGTTTCATTGCACAACAACTCAAGAGTTGGCAATAAGCAAAACGTACCTTATTGCTATCTGCACAATTATCTTATCCAAGGCAACAAACGCCAAAGATAATTTTCAGATTGTGCCACTATTATTTTGTTAAACAGATAAATTACATACCATCAGAAGTCCCAAACATTTAAACATATTTGGAAGCCATCCCAATGGGATCAAACGTGTTTTCTTTAGGATTCCTCTTAAAACCAAATAGAACCTCATCTAGTTTCCTGATTCCAAGAGGATCTTATGTGTATCTTTATGGAATTCCAATTAGAATTCTCAAATTAGTTTCAAACAATTGTTGGCATTCCATCAGAACTCCTTTAGGATTTGTATTCAGCCACAATTTGAATAGAATTTATAAACACAGCCAACTGATTGTATGCTACAAGAACGCCATACCTTTTTACTCCTGGAAACTCTTATTCGTGTGACTTTGCCAAACTGTTGAAAGTAAGATTTTAACTGAGGTTCAAACAATCCTCGAGGCAGATGGCCAACATAAAGCACTCCAGGAGAAAGCGCCTGACCCTGAGGGAAAAAACCATAATCAATATTATATTCAGTTCAAAACAATCAAATTTGCAAGCCAACTAACGTTAAACAGAAAAACGCCCGATTAAATTAAAGAACGTGCAAGCTTTGTAGACAAATTAGTGTCGGATAAGGAGGTTTCGCCTATTGAAATATCCAAATTTAACTTAAATAATTTTTTTCAACGTTAAGAAAAATGATGGTTGCTGAACTCGAGCCACATGGTGAGCCGTCATACCGTTTTAGGACGATTCTTTACTTGCTGAACCTTCTTCTGAAACTCTGCTTCGTCCTTTGGATTCAGAGCCAGAAGGTTTTTCGCCGGCTTCTCTGATGATTTGCCTTCTGTCATGATTAAATATAAGATCGATAAACCAAATATATCTAACGTTGAACGTTTCGGACGTAGAGTCCTTCTATCTCTCCTACAACCACGTTGTGCTTCGTTCAGGAAGCTGGTGAGGTTCAAGAAGAAAATTCACAATAAAAGTCCGCTACAAACTAAAAGTCCGCAGTATTTCCCTTTTTTAATAAAATCATTTTTATTCATTGCTCTCATTGTTCTTATGATATATGTTGATAACATAGGTTGCTGTTTCATAATAATGTTTTAAGTAGTTATGTTTAAATTAATTAGTATTATTCATCTACTTAAATTAAAATGCTACTACTACTACTACTACTACTAGGCTAATAACACTGTATTGCTTGGTTAACTTTTACCTGACTATCAGTGTGGTTTTACTAAGTTTGCTTGTTCAGGTTAATTAATCGTTTTACTAGTTGCTAACTAAATCAGATGCAGAATGAATAACCTTTAAGGGATTTAAGGGAACATTAGCTATCCATATTCCAGAGCAGGGTTGAGGATGAAGGGGGTGGACCCCACACAGATGATTTAAAAACGGGGCGGGGTTTTGAATGAATGATAGGTTGAATCACTGATGTAACACCGTACACACACATCGATCAGCAAAGGTGAGAGTGCAGCAGATCATCACCTGATATGGCAACTAAAATCATTTATTTTACTGTGAATGGAATACCAGAACAAGCTGAGTTTCCCATTGACTGTCCTGCACAAGATGTTAAAGGTAAGGATTGTCTCAAATTATGTATTTCTTCTAGTCTAACTAGAATTGTATACTTTTATTTATCAAATGTATAATATTCTTATATAAAATATGTCAAGTTCGATGATGTGCACACAGAAATACAGCACAAAGCATAGCAGTTTATTGAAATGGGATGAATGTTGAACTCCTGAACCAATAATAATAAAGTTGATTAGATTACATTAACGTAATGTAAATTATTCAACGTATAAAATATTCAGGTTTGTAAAAGCAGTGTTTAATTCATGTATCAACATCAAATAGAATATCTTCTATGAAAAGGTTTTTTTTGTAGTGACCGAATTGGTTCTCTGCCCTCATTAGCCTTTATTCTGCTGAAAACAAGCTTGAGGACTGTTCTCATTCTCAAGGGCACTGACAACAGCCAGGCTTCTTTAATCAGGTCCTCTCAATATGAACAGCTATTCTGTTGACCTGGATAGCTAATACAACATAACAGATGATCTCATATTTTAAGCTTTATTTTTTGATAAAAGCCTCCAGTTCTCTAGAGAACTATCAGGCCGCTAATTAACTTTCTATCTTCCATACTGACTCAGTGTGCATGGGTGAGTTTGTAGTCACAGACTGTGAGTCAGAAACAAATAAACCGTCATACTTCAGTCAGACAGCTTGAGTCACAGGTGGTGCTGACAGTCAGTCAGTCTTCAAGTGCCAAGCAGCGGACTAAAGGAAACATATGGCATTTTCAGTATTAATCATCATATTAAAGTGCATTAATTGCATGGCTTGAGGAAGTTTCCATGTACCTCAATTATGAAGATGAGAAAAGTGAAGATGAAGTATATCTGCAACATTAACATTAATGATAAACGTTTGTTTGTGTGTTTGCATCACAGATCTTTTCCGAGCTGCAGCTGAGGCAGGACCTCATGACATCTTAAAACTCTATAATACTAAAGGCAATATCATTAATATTTCCCCACAACTGGCTCCAAATAGTCCACACTCCTGCTATAAACTGGAAGTGGTTGCTGCAGACTGTAACAGTGAGCTTTTAGGTATTCTCCACCTTAGCACTAGAGAGACAGAAATATACATTTATGAATAAACTAATGTGATAGAAGTCACCCATAACTTGGATCATGTTGAACTCTGTCTTTAGATTCAGATCTGGCTGTTGCTCTGGGATTTGACCTCTCTTCTATGGAGAAAAGGTAAGGTTGGGATATTTTTGAAATACACACTTTCTGTATGGCAAATTAAATCAGAATTTTAATATTGGTGATATTTAATAACCATAAAAGTAGTATGCATGCTTAAAATGTACTACTGTCTTACAGAAATAAGAAATCACACCTGTCTGTGATGGTAGCACAAAAAGAGTCATGACCAACGGAAATCTAGCACAAAACTGTGTTTTACATGTGCCACAAACTCTTTTTTTTACCCCCAAAATGAGTCGAATAAAATATTTTTAAACAGGTTACAGAGTCTGGAGAAGAGAATCCTAACTGAGGCAGCAGAGACACCTGCCATTGTGTATGAAATGAAGAGACAGGTGGAGTCTTTCAGAGAGAAACTGGAGGTATGAACGCTCAACTACTGGGTTTGACATTTTCCATCTGCACTGTTATGGGCGTTTTATGAATTCCATAATCCAATAATAATTGGACCCCAATGATTGTTTATAATAACTGTACACCAAATCAGCATTTTAAAGTGATTTCTGGAGGAACATGTGACACTAAAGACTGGAGTAAAATACTAAATGTTAGCTTTGCTGTCACAGAAACACTTGACATTTTAAAATATGTTAAAATAGAAAGTCCTTTTTCATCTGAATAATATTTTGCAATGTTACTGTTTTTACTGGATTTTTGTTCATATAACTTGTTTAAAAAAATGAAAAATGTATTATTCCAAACGTTTGTTTGGCAGTGTTTATATAGCCTATAATCTTAATTTTGTCTGTATTTGTATTTCGTTCTTTTGTTATTGTTTCTTCCTTTTACTTTTCTTGGACTCTATCAGTAACCATAAGGAACCTCCGTGTACATGCATATTTCTAGCCCTATAACATGATGTCTTTCTCTGCAGAGTGTTGAGCACCTGAGCTGGTTGGGACTGTTTAAAGACATGTCAGAGGGCACACACAAGCCCTCGCCTTTCTACCATAAAAGAACCCTGCGCAAGACCCGCGAAGAGTGTGAGCACGTCAGGGAAAAGTTCCTCCAAATGAGGTGACATTCCCAAAATTCATCTAATGTAAAAATAAAATAAAATAAAATAATTGCTTCTGATTCATTTTCTGTAGTTCTCTGGAAGTTTCTGAAGAGGTGAGACAGTATCTTAAAACCCCAACTTTTGATAACTGGTAGGTTTTTCACAAACCAAAGCATGCTTACAGAAAACACACTTTCTTTTCCTTATGTTCACACACAGAGTAGTTTTGACAGTTTCATATGGATAACTAACCCTGATATGACTTTTTTCTAAATAAATGAAAAAACAGTAGCTGCAGCCACATCAAAGTCTTGCACCTGTCATACATGAATAGGAAATTGTTAGTAAAGCAAAGCACATCACTTCTAAATTAAGCATAAAGAACATGGCGGAGATTAGGCCTTTCATCTGCCCAAAAGGCCTCATAATAATTTCAATGGTCCTGCTTGAGGTTTACAAATCAAAAGCACTTCTTGTGAGCAAAGGGCTGGAGCTCCATGATCATTAATGCAACAGTCTTCCAAGTGGATTTGTTGAAACCAGGATTCAGCTTCAGATTAATACAACAAGATATGATTCTGTCTAAGGGGTTAACAGGAAAATGTGCTTTTGTAGGCAATGGGAGGACGCGGAGATCATGGTGCTGCTCCAGGTGATGTACACAGATCTGGACTTCATCTCAGCCTTCAACATTGAGCTGGATGTGCTGCAGCAGTTTCTTTATGAAGTGTACAGACGCTACAATAACATCCCCTTCCACAATTTCAAGCACTGCTTCTGCGTCACTCAGATGGTAAGAGCGTGTGCAATCGGCCTCAGGGTTTCTTCCAATTAGCCACTTTTCCATCTGCTTGATTAATAAATGTCATGCCCCAGACAGCCATCATTTCACTCACAGCGCTGCTGCCAAAATGTTAATTGTAATTTTACCGGAATCAGTTGTTTTCTTTAAGTGTCTCAATTATAGTGTGTGTACTGAAGGTCAGTGAAGGTCAATTATCTGTTCATCCATTCAACCAATGTTTATAATAAAAAAATCTTTTAAATAGTAAAATTTTTGTTTGTCAACTGCCCATATATACAGGACTTTTCCTGTTGGCCAAGTCTATGACATTATATAAACGTGTATATATATATAAAATATAATTTTATTGACTGGACCAACAGGAAAAGTCCTGTCAACTAATATCTGGGTCCATCTGTTTGTCAGATGTATGGACTAATATGGCTAACAGATCTCAGAAGCAAGATTGACAGTATTGACCTCCTCATCATGTTAACCTCAGCCGTCTGTCACGATCTAGATCACACTGGCTACAACAATGCATACCAGGTGAGAAACAATAACTGCTGTCTCAAGATCTGCTGCTATTCAGAATGCTGCATCAACCAGGTGAGCGTGATTTCACCAAGTACAAGATGTTCCTGGATCAGCATTCTTGTTGATCCTGGAACAACATTCAAATCAACCAATCAGAATTGAGAGATAATTTTTCTGGAAATATCTGTTTTAGGCTTATTATCAGGGTTAGGTGCTTCTACACCCTCATTAATCAGCTATCATTCCCACTGATTTTAGGCATACATATTGGTGTAGGGTTAGGTTTAGGGGTAGAGACTGGGATAAGTCTATATTTTTGGACAGTAATGTTGATCCAGGATCATGTCTTACTTGGCAAAATCACAGCAACCGATAAAGACATGATCCTGGATCAACATAACTGTTGAAAAATATAGACTTATCCCAATCCTAACCCTTAAACCTGACCCTACCCAAAATGTATGCCTAAAATCAGTGGGAAATGATAGCTGATTAACAAGGGTGTAGAAGCACCTAACCCTGAACATAAGCCTAAAACAGATATTTCCTGAAAAATGATCCCTCAAATCTGATTGGTTGATTGGAATGTTGATCCAGGAACATCTTGTTCATCTTGTGAAATCACGCTCACCATAAATAAACCAATAGAGTATCTCCTGTTTTAGATTAACGCACGCACTGAGCTCGCCTTGAGGTACAATGACATCTCCCCACTAGAAAATCACCACTGCGCTGTAGCTTTTGAAATCCTGGAAAAGGTAAAAATGCTGGTTCTAGATAAAAATCACTATGGTATTTTATATTTTGAATGTTTAAGCTTAGACTCACTCACACAATGATATAGAATGTTTAGCTTTTTATGTGACTTTTTCATTCTTTTATGTAAAAATGCATTATATATGCAACTGACAATAATTTGCATGCTGAATTTGGATTGTTCTTTTCTTTCTTCAAAATATTTAACCATTAGTCATCATCAACAGCATGCACGTTTACTATATGCATAAAAACCAACATTAATTATTTTTCAGAGTGAAAGCAACATTTTCCGAAACTTGCCGACAGAGCAATACAAAAGAATAAGAGAGGGCATAATTAAGTATATGATTTACTCTTCTATAATCTCCACAGTCATATCTACTGTATATCAAACCAAACACTAGGTTAAATCTGACCAACTTCTCATCACTGCAGGTGTATTCTTGCTACTGATATGACCAGACATACCGACATCCTCAACAAGTTCAAAACCCTTCTTCCTGTGTTCGACTTCAGCAACAAAGATCACAGAGATGTGGTAAGAATGATATTTTCAGTGATCAAACCCAGAGGACAAACCTATATTAGCTACATTAAACGTCCAGCTTTTAGGGCTGTTCTTGCTGACAATCCGCTTGAAGGCACTTCCTGTCTTCTTTAACAGTTGATGATGATCATGATTAAAGTAAGTGACATCTCCAATGAAGCGAGACCCATGGATGTGGCAGAACCGTGGCTGGACTGTCTGCTGCAGGAGTTCTTTAATCAGGTAAATATTATATATAATATTAAATATATATTATATATTAATATAACTTTGTTTAAAAAATATATCATTTCTTCCAGTGTCATGTTGGGAGCAGCGCAGTACAATTTTCATTTTTAACAACAGTATTTTGTGCTTTTATGTTATCTGATGCAAAACAAAGAGTTTTGATCTTTATTTTTAGAGTGACATGGAGAAGTTGGAGGGTCTTCCTGTCACTCCATTCATGGATCGAGACAAAGTGACCAAACCTTCTTCTCAGACTGGATTCATCCGCTTTGTTCTCTTTCCTCTCTTCATTGAATTGGCCAATCTTTTCCCCTGTCTTGAGGTGATAAAAGTTTTGGAAAATCATTGTAACAGACACTATACACTTTTTTGAAGGGTTTTATTTCCACTACACACATATTTTGAAGGTTTTTACAGAGTGGGTTTGTTAATATAATATATATATATATATATATATATATATATATTAAAAGGTCAGAAAAAAATAAGAATTTTGAACCTGGCTTTTTTCTAAGATTTAGATTTTTATTTTGTAAATGTACACTAATTTGTGTATTGAGTGTGTGTGTGTATACATATACATATATTTAGTTTAAATCTTTATCTAATATTAAATTTTTCTTTTGTAAAATAAAATGTATTTTGTAAATGTACACAAAGTAGTGAATTTTTAATTAGATAATACATAATTTGCATATTTTAGCATAACATTACAGACAAAGAGCGGTGATATCTATTAGATGAATAGTCAATTTACCTAACCTGAGAAATTAAGTTATCTCATACAATTGGATTCGTTAAAATCTGTCATGCTGTGTAGAAGAAACACTTGAAATAATACAGAATTAATATATCATCCCATTGATACTCTGTTTTAAGAGGTTTCTCTTAAAATAGTTACAAATTCAAAGAGTTACAAATTTCTGTGTGAGATTAGTGATGTTTAAAGATAAAGTTTTCTAACTCTTACCTCTAACCTTACAGCAACACATCATTGACCCAGTGCGGAAAGCTCTGGACTATTACACAGAGATGGAAAAAGCTCTGGAGAGGGAGAAACAGAACCGGGCCCAGAGTGAGAAGGTGGCCAAGCCCAGCCCTTCAAATGAGCCAGAAGCTCATCCAGAACCTGGTGGGACCACAAAACCAGTCAACCTGTAATCTAACCTCACACTCTTAAATCTTCATTCTATAATCAATCTGTAAATTGAGTTTCAGAATTGAATTTCAGGATTAAAGTAAATGCATTTACACTCTTAAAAATAAAGGTGCTGCACGTTGCCACAGAAGAACCTTTTTTGTCTAAATAGTTCCATAAAGAACCTTTTACATCTGAAGAACCTTTCTGTTTCACAAAAGGTACTTTGTGGCAAAAGAAGGTTCTTTAGATTATAAAAAGGTAAAAAAAGAAATGGTTGCTTAAAGATCTTTGGTTCTCCATGGAACCAAAAATGGTTCTTCTGGCACCTTCACCTTTTAAGCACCTTTATTTTTAAGAGTGCATGCTACCTTTACCAGCTAAATACTGCATGTGTGTGTGCATGTTTATGTGGTTTATGAGGACGCAAATTTGTGTAATGACATGGGTGTGACATATGAAGGTGATTTATGAGGACATTTTCAGTGTCCCTGTAATTCAAAAGGCTTACTAAACATACTAAATGGTGTTTTTTTGAAAATCTAAAAATTCACATAGTTTCCTGTAAGGGGTAGGTTTAGGTATAATTAGTCTTTTTCTCATTTCTTAAAACAATTCTTATTACAGATGAAAAGTTCAGTTGAAAAACGTAACATTAATATCAGAATATGGGTTATGTTACAGGTTTGGTTTAATGACAGCATCTGGGATAAAACTACTTAATAAAAGTAATAAAATCACAGTGTCTGCTGATTTTTTTTAAACATGTTTTTTTCAATACAAATGACTAATTTTTTATCATGAATGTAGTGAACATGCACAGTTAGCCCAGCAGGTGGCGCTAGTAGAAACTACAATTTCATAGGCATGAGAGAGGAGGCTATAAAGGGAGCTGGATGAACGCAAGTAATAGTTACTGATATGTAAATTGTTATAAATATTGACTGAAGTCACTGATTCTACTGTGCATCTGAAAATGTGTAGAGTTGAGGGTCAAAACCAGAAACCATCACAGCACTTTTTTTTTTTTTTACATTCAAATTTATTTTACAAAAGAAAACTTACTTGATTTTACACATCTATTTCCCCAAAAACATATAGCGTCTCTTTAATCTGACGATGCAAATGGAATATTATGCATGCAGTTTTGTATTTCTCTCAAATACCGTCCTGCACAAGTAAGACCCACAATTCCATTTAAACTCCATTTGTAGCCATTAAGTTGCAGAGGCAGGTAAAGCATTAGCATGCAGCACTGTACACATTTGCATAGTAAATGGCTATCACTTCTTTTGGATTAATTTCTCATCGTCCTTTACCAACATGCCACTGCATGAGACAGTACTTTGACTGAGGAAAAAAAATATGTCACTCTCAGGAAGAAAGATAGGCGAATTCTTTTTTATCAGGGCGATGGATATATAGGAAGTACATTGTTTGTTTTTTACAAAATGAATTAATTCTGTTGACAATTTACCATACAATGAAATGACATTTAAAACTTCATATAGGATGAAAATGCTTAACACAGAAATCTTCAGTTTGCAAAAGTTGAAAAAAAGAAAAAAAAAATCAAACATGTACCTTATAATAAAGTTAAGGCACAAAGTTACTGGCAGGGAATGTATTGACCGAAACTGCAATTAATAATAACACTAATAATAACAGCAATGGTGGTCCTGAGTGTTGGCTACGATACTGACACCAAAATGACTAAAGGACCTTAAAGTGCCCCTATTATGGGTTATGAAAGATTCATATTTTGGTTTTGGAAGTCCCAAACAAGAAGTTGACATGCATGCAAGGTCAAAAAACGATTTAATTTTTATATATAATGCATTTATTTTTACCTCATTTGTTCAACGACTCCCAAACAATTTGTTAAACAATTAATTTTTCCAAACCTCTCTAGTAATTGGCAGATTTCAATTACAGCAGTGTTGTGGCATAGAATGAATTTGCGTTTTCATTCAGACCAACGTGAAAATATGGGCGGGCAGTATGCTAATATTTTATGTTAACGTCAACATGATTGGGACTCATTTTAAAAAAAAGACTCGTTTAAATATTCAAAATTGACTCTTTCTTTTAAGAGACAGTAAATTTATACACGGTGCACGTTCAGATTGAAACTTTTGCAGGATGTTTTTATTAAAATAACTATAATAAGAGCACTTTAAGGCTGTGGATCATACACCAAAATGTTTAATTCTTTACAAATAAAGTTATGTACATGTAAAAACTATATATATTAGTTCATTTGAAGATGTCCACAAGTAGAAGGAGGTTTCATAAAGAGACTAAATAATGCCTATTAACTTCTAAAAATGCTGAAAGTGTTATTTTAGGCATATGATCTAATAGTCAATAGAAATAATAATATAAAATGAATACTATGTCAGAACAAAACTGTCAACTGGTTCCCAATTAGCTCTTTCTAGATTTATAATATGAACCCTCACATCCTATCTGATTCAGAGAATGTTACTGGTTTAAACAAGACAGGTAAATAGTATGTTCAAAGTATAGTTTATAGTTTATGAAATATTGCACACAGACAATGGAGTGGGCAGGAGAAATGGGGGTGGCAGTGATCAGAGAATAAGGACACTTTACCCAAACTACATTAAAACTTCTACTGGCCCCTCAACTGCAGCAAGAAACGTTTCAAAAACGTTTACTGAATGCTTTCTAATGCTACGTACTGTATATACTGAAACTGTGTAGCCTACGGACAGACAGTTTCTTTCCTACTAGTTCTGCACGTGGCAAATTCAGTAGTTTATTACTATCAAAGCTACCTCTTCAGAACTGCTCACAGATAAACTTACAGCAGAATGGAAACTGGATGAATCCAATAATTTCCACACCAAACGTATAGTATTAACACTCAGATATGTTTAAACCTCCACTATATGAAGCCACTGAAGGATATGGACCAAATGCTTTTTTCAAAACGGTAACTATAAAACTGAATCGACACTGCTATAGTTCTCTTTCTGAGCATTACGAGCACACAACAGCGATCTCTGTGAGAGGTAACACTGTACAACACAACACAGTTAAGGATATCGAATTGGATTGCGGAATTGTTCAGTACCAAGAAAAATCAGTCGAGAAAAATGCCAATATCAATATCCAGACAACATTTAAATAACTGTGCTAACATCAGTTCAAGCATTGTCTGGACTGTTCATCAAACAACATTTAGCATTTCTCATTGAATAAATGTCAACGGAGTTGGAGAAATAACTAATACAATAGAAAAAATCTGATGTTTTTTGTCATAATCATGTAAGCCAGCAGCACAACTAAGTAGTTTTGCACATGCAAAGGGAGGAATGACAATTGATTTGTTCATCTGAGCACTTCAGAGTGTGAACAGTTTTTGCAAACAGGCCTGATGAAATTAACGAAGAGAGAAAAAAAAAATTACAGATAAAGCTTTCACGCAAAACAATAAAAAAAGCATTTTCTTTTATAGTTTTTATGTTGTATCTTAGTCTGTTGCTATGGCAACCAGTAACTGTACTATAGGTCAAGCATACACTAAATAGTTCAAGACTGGTAGCAGTCATAATAATCAATGATTTGCTAGAGCTTACTAGAACAGAGGATCCACAGAGGGTATGTTTACACAACAAAACAGTTCTAAAAACAGAAAAAACACTTTTGAAAAAGTTTTGAGTGCGGAGTAGACGACAATGTTAGCAAAATAATCTCTGTTACCACGGATTTGGTGAAACAAATCAACTTAACTTTGTAAAGAAACAACATTTCCATGTAAACGAAGGGCCAGAACGCTGAAAATTGTGCAAACACTCCCTCAGTGACAGAATGGATTTCCACTCAGCTGCCATATATTTCAATGACACAGGCTACTGTGCCGCTTCAATCAGTGTCATATGAGCTCAACAAAACCCCTGAGAATCTCACAAAACATGCTCAGGTCACATTTCACCAAAATTTTTTTTTAAAATAATAATAATAAATTAAATAAATAAGTAAATAAATAAAATACACACACACACACACATATACATATATATATATATATATATATATATATATAGAATAAAGAAAATATATTTGATTTGGACAAATGTTAATGATAATTAAACAATTTACTCTTTAAATTCTTATTAATTTCTATATTATGTATAGCGTTTTTAAAACCCATTATTCTGAATAACACTATTTAATGTAATTATTGAAATTTAACATACTATCATGATGCATAATTCTTTACAATGTAAACAAAAAATCTATGTTTTTTGTTGTAGAAATTAAAAGGAAGGAACAATGCTTAATTTTTTTTTTTTCTATGAAAATAATGTCACAATTTGAGTCATGGTCCTAAAACAGGCTTCATTGCATTCATGTTGTTTATATTTATTTTTATATTTATATATTTCAGATTTTTGGGTGAAATATAATCTGTAAATCTTATAAGGTTTCATGAGATTCGTTTATTTACTATTGCTACCAAGTAATGGAGTAATTCAAAAAGACACTATCTACCTGATACTGGTCCTCTGGCATAATTTTTTGCAAAAACATCCCTCTTGTAGGCCCGGGCAAAGCGCTGAGTGAACTATAGGCATTATGGTGTACATAAAAAAAAAGATATGTTGCTATCTTTTGTATTTTGCTCAGAAAAAAGTGACTGTTGACACTGTAGAGATCATTACGAAAAGAAACCTCTTAGATTTTGGCACCTATGAAGCATTCCTGCTTCGCACCTGAGGCTGTTCGGGCAAAATAAAAGACCATTTAACAAATACTGACAGGAAGAAAGAGAATGGTGACTGCATGACACTTCCGTTGGCTACTGGAATGGTGCAAAAAGGCTCTGTGCTGATTGGGTCTTGGCACCGTTGAGCATTTCTGCATGCCGGCACTAGTTCAGGGTGAAAATTAGCATGCCACCACAAAACGTCCTGCAAATATAGACAGTGCAGGGCTTTGTTAGCAATTAAACGCAGGGCTCTACTAGGAGAAACTGGATGGACCAGATGGTACTATAGCTGTCACTCCCCCAGAAGAGCATCTTATCTCAACCATTGCAGATAAAATCAGCACCTCCAACTGCCTGACAAGAGATGCGCAAGGGCTGCAAACAACTGCCTTACATAGATGGACCGGGTGCTCGGATTTTGCTTTTAGTTACGATGGCCCATATATGGGGACCTGTGTCGGAGTGAACGCAATGCACTGCATTTTCAGAAAGGGTTTACACAATGACGTGAGATTTATCTCATAGCTCTGACTGAAGTGGATTGGATGTTTAGAGTCTATGCCGTGAGTCGTTGCTGTAGCCCCCGGGTGACCCCCGGTTGCGGTGAGGTTTGTACGCGTCTTGATATGGATCATGGTAGTCCTCCTCAACCAGGGGGTAGTGGTCTCGACTTTGCTGGGAGCTGGAGGACAGGCGGTTATGACTCTTCTTTTGCCGCTCGTTGTTGTGGTAGTTCTCGTCAGACGTCATCAAGCTGCGCCGCTCCATTGGAGAGTTGTCGCTGATGTGATTGCTGTTTTTATTTCTTTGGCTCTGTTGAAAGTGTACAAATATAAGCAGTGAAACCAATATATTACAGTTTAAAATAAATACTAAAAAACCCTTGCAGAGGACAGAATTAATCTATTGCTTTCAAATGTGTTACTACAAGCATCAAGTTAACAATTTCTGAAGAAAAAATTTAATTAACTTGATTCCTGCATGCATAAACCAAATATTTATATTTACTTTACTAAATAAATATTATATTTATTTTATATTTACTATTCTTTGCTTCTTACATTTCATGCAAATCTCCAGTAATCTTTGAAATCTCCAGTTTATTCCTATGGTACATTTTATAAAGCAAAATTAAAGAAATAGTTCACCCAAAAATGAAAATGACAGGATACATTTTTAAAAAGAAAGCAGAAAGTCATATACACTTACTATGGCTTGGGGGTGAGTAAATTATGGGATAATTTTTATTTTTGGGTGAACTATGCCTTTAACCAAGAGGGCAACATTAACCAAGGGGGTGGAGCTTATCAAGGACTTTCAATACATTCTAATCAGCATATTTTGGAATATTTAAAATAGAGTCCCATGTCTCCACTCACCTGTAGTCCAGAGATGGCTGTGGGGTACGGTGAGAGCGCAGTGGAGCCCAGGTTGCGGCCCAGCAGAGGATTCAGAGGAGTGCTGAGGGAAGTGTGAGTTGCACGCCAGTAGGCCTCCAGATACTCGGCCAGATGTTCACATGCATCCTCGAGCTGGTTCTCATCCAAAATTACATCAAACATTTCCTGGATTGAATAAAAAAAAAAAAAATCACAGTTTGTCTTACTGAATATCCTGTGTTTCTGAGATACGCTACAGTTCAAAAGTTTTTTTGTTTTTCAAATGAATACATTTATTCAGCAAGGACGCATTAAATTGATCATAAGTGACAATTGTTACAAAAGATTTCAAGTTCAAATAAATGCTGTTAATTTGAACTTACTATTCATTAAAGAATCCTGAAAAAATGTGAATTACACAAAAAGTACTAAGCAACACAAAAGTTTTCTGCATCTGTAATAAAATGTTTCATTATCAGTAAATATTAGAATGATTTCTGTAATATCATGTGACACTGAAGAGGAAGTAATGACAGCTGAAAATTTAGCTTTTCTTTAAATTGTAATAATTTTACTGTTTTATGGCATTTTTAATTAAATAAATGCAGCCTGGGTGAGCATAAAATACTTATTTCAAAAATATGTTACTAAGTGTTGAGCGGTGGTGTATGTCAGATTATGAAAGTAAAATGGGTTGCAAACACTGTAAAAGTAATAAAATGTTATATTATTCTGGATACTCACTGGAGGACACTGAGCTAGTTTGTCTGCTGCCACCAGCTGTACATTTAAATGCTTGCTCTGAGACTTTCCCCTTGATTTGATCAGCCGTTGCAATACCTGTAAGCACACAAATGCAATATCTAATGTATTCATAACATTATTCAACTAAAATATATTGTTAATGCTTGTTCAATTCCTTTAAATTCTTTTAAGAAATATATGCAACCATGTTACCTTGGGAGAAGATACTTTGACGTGGACAATAATGGGAGCTAAAGAAGTCTTGATGAGCTGAGCTGGATGATTGATCGTGTCGGCATCCAGCACAACCAGCTGAAGGGATCTGGCCAATTCAAAGATTCGCTCGATCTCACTCTGAACCTCCGCTGCCAGAAAAAGAAAACGTTCAGCATGATGTCAGTGTGCTGACTTAGAAGCAGTAAACATGTCTAACATTAATTATCTTGCATTCAGTTAGAAATGCTCAGTTGCAAACATACCCAGGTTGGATCTGGTGTTGGATCTCTCAATTATGGCTCTCTTACTAGGGTTATTCAGCACAGATCTCTTAGCCAAAGAGATGTCTGCGGTTACTCTTGTGATTGATATCCTGAAATTAGGAAATAAATGTACTGACTGAATAGACACATGAATGGGAAAAGCATTCAAAATCCAAAAACGCATTAAAATCTGTCCCTCACCTGCCTTCAAACCGGTGTTTCAGGAAGTCAAAGAGTGCTTTCTGCATCATATCTGTCACCTGTGTTCAAACCCATGAGAACAGAAGAGTAAGAGGGATATTATTTGAAAGATTCATTGGAAAAACTCTAATTTACTTCAACAGAGTGTAGCCAGGAAATGACAAAAAGTGCAGTCTGTCAGAGTCACCCGAAAATGAAAAGTGGTTGAAAATGTACTCATTTCATATCATCCAAGATGTAAGGAGTTTGTTTCTTCATCAGAACAGATTTGTAAAAAAAAATGCATTACGTCACTTGTTCATGAGTATATACTCTGCAGTGAATGGGTGCCGTCAAAATGAGCTGATAAAAACATCACAATAATCAACACGATTTAACTTCATCAATTAACATCTTGTGAACCAAAGACCTGCATCCATCATCAAGACACACAAAATATGAGTCTATAGAAATCTATAGATATATTTGTTTAGAACAGTTTTGGACTTTTTTCGCTTGCTTGATCTGTGCATATCTCTCTCCTGATTCAGACAAAGCCTCTTTTTTCACAGGAGAAAGCAATAGTTAGAAAGCAATGGATAGAAGACTCATATATTAGCCATAAGCAATGCTTTAATTTTAAAAACATCTATTACAAACATTCAGACTGTCACTTTATGAGACATTAATGGATGGACTAGAGTTCTGTGGATTACTTATGGATTTCTGTGATAATTTTAGCAGCTGTTTATACTTTTATTCTGACGGCACCCATTCACTGCAGATGATCTATTGTTAAACAAGTCTGATGATGACTTGGGTAAATTATTTTTTTAAAATTATATTAATAAAGGAGCAGATGATATATATTCTTAAATAATGAGCTTTAATTATCAAAAACAGCTGTTTATCTTTCACAGATCAATCATGATACATAATCCAAGAGATTTAGTCTAATATTTAGATGGTGCATACTAACACACTTGTCACGCTGATTTCATGGGATGGTGGTTATGTTTTTTCCTCTGTTTCTAATTTCAAACCATGCTCCATTTTTGAGACTGGCATGTTGTACCCAGAAGGTTGTTGCCTTGGCAACTCTGCTTGGAGATGATGACTGCTATTCAGTGACAAACCGACATCCCCTCTCGCTCGCTGCTTAAGAAGTGATGCCCCGGTTACCATGTCTAAATATACACACACACACACCATAGGGATTGGGGGAGGCCTACCTCATATCCCTTAAGCGATGGGCCAACTAAGACCACCGGCCTCATGGAAGGGACCACATCGTATGGAGGAATGTGCTCGGCCTGCAAAATAAAAGCAATTTGATATGAAACAATATGCTGTTTATTTGCATTACAATAACCTCACACTGATTACAGCATGAACACTGCAATCGCTTTAAACAGAAGTTTGTTACAATAGTATATTATTTTTTTAAAGTTTGTGGAATTGACAAATAAAATAAAGCTCACTTACCACTTTTTGTTTCTGTTTACCTGTGATGATGGAAAAGAGGAATTTTAAAAAGTAGATTAAAATTAAATCTGATGATTTTTTTGTCTAATTAAAATTAAAAATGCCTAGCATTGTTAGTATGGTTTTTAATGTTACACTAAATTTCACTGGGCAACACAGAATCTCTACAGGTAGTGTTTCTCAGCCATATTTATTTTTATATTTATTTTCTTTTGTCAAAGTGCATTAACAAAATACGAAGTGTCAATTTGGACAGCATTAAAATAACAGACATGTTTCCCCTGCTTGCTACTGGAAAACATCAATTTATTCTATCATTTCTGGACATTTTATAAAACCAGCCTGTAAATCTAAAGTGAACTGGAACTCTTCACTAAAGCTGAAGAATGAAGCTGACCTGCAGAAGCGGGGTTGGGCTTGAAAGTGCCTGACACCATTTCACCCAGGCTGGAAGAAGAGTTCCCACTGGACTTCCTACAGGGGCAGAATAAAGAATAGGGAATGGTGGTAATTAAGTACTGTTAATTAAACAGTTTTCAAAAAAAAAAAAAAAAAAGAGCTTATCACATTGCATGTCTAATCGGAATCCAGTTATATAAAAAAAAAAAAAAAAAAAATCCAGTACTTATTTTTAAATTAACTTTGCAAAAACTATTTAGGCACTGAGATCCGGTTTGGTTAGAATTGTCATGGTCGTGCAGAGGGAAGACACGAAGAGTTTCATAGTCCATATCAAACATACACATCTTTAATTCAATCCAAAGGTTTCACAACACGAGAGCAGTAGAAGCACACTTAACACTGACGATGACGGACCCCGACTGATACACTGGGTTAGCTTAAGTAAGGAAGACAATAAACGTAAATGAGGGAGACACACCTGAACGGAATACATGATTAACAGAAAACTAGGTCACAGGGAAAGCACATGGGGAAAAACAGGCAAACACGGAACATAAACAAACATGGGCACGTAACAAGAATATGCTATGAAGTCGAATTTTATTCATCTTTATACTGTGTTTAAGGTAACCCCAGTAAAAAGTAATATATTTAAAATACATTTATTTCATACTAAGTATAGTTCAAATGTATTAACATATTTACTGATGTATATATTTACTGGTGTATAGCTGGGGATTTACTGATATAAAAGTGATATTTAAACATTATTTAGAGTACTACTTGTGCACACTGCACATTTTTTAATATTAAAACTAAAACGTGTTTTAATGTCAGTACTGATGATGATTGTATAAGGATTGTATGATTCATCTTTAGTTGGACAAAATTAGTTGTTCCAATTTAGCAGACTTTAAGTATACCAGTTTTGTATACTAAATGTACAGTTGCAGGTTTTTTTATTAAGTACATACAAGTATTTGTGGTACACTTAGCATGAAATAAACGTATTTAAAATATATTTTAGAGTATGTTAATTTTTCACTAGGGATGTATTGTCTTGAAGGATCTATCTGGATTACTATTTTAGACATAGTACATTTTTCCATTGTTAAGGAAAGAACAGCAGTAAAGTATAAATGCCTTTGTCCTTCAAACCCAAACATTTTATCTGAGGGATTGGTGAGACATGACTGCTGCATGACTCAACACTGCTGATCAGTGCTGTTGAGAGAGAACACAGCATCTCGTTCAAAGGGTTTGTATGTCATTTCTTTCAATAAACACCTACAACTATGACCGATCATGCTCAGTATATGAAAGCACATTGCGCCAATTCCAAATTTAGTTGTCCTGTGTTCTAAATAGAACAATGCTGTAATGAACAAAGAAGTACAAGGGCATTTATAATCGGCCTGAAATGTGGCTTTTGAAATTTGCACAATGGATTTTTCATTAACTTTCATTGTATTCTTCTTAGATCAATAATGACTAAGATTTTTAAAAATAATTTACAGTGAATGACTTTCAAGCAATACAGTGCAAGACAGATTTGCATCTTTGTGTATTTAGCCTTTAAAACTGTTTAAGGTAATACTCATTACTCATATTTTCCTCTAAGGAAGTCTTACCCATGGAAGCGGCCCCTTTTTTGCTCCTGCTGTAAGCGAATGTTCTCTAGTTTTAAGGGACTGGGGATGAAACCGATATCACAGCCTTCCTTCACCAGTCGCCCAATCCACCAGTCATTGTTGTACTTCTGTGAAAATACACAGAGGACAAAGGAATTTGGTTAAAGTCCATTTATAAATAGATACAGCTAGACAGGCTCTCATTAAATAAATGCACTCTTCACCTCCTTGATGTGAAGGAAGTCTTTAGCATCAAAAGAAATGGCAGTGCCAGCGACAGGAACGTCCTCATCCAGGGCACCACAGTAGCTGACGTTTGTCCTCACGGCAAAGGCCACAGCTTTGGCCTGAGCGAAGATTTAAAGCACATATTGATGAATAGTATATCAGTGTGCTTGAGCAATCTGATAATAGAAAGTAAATGCCTCTAAAATAGTTTCTACGATTTGCTATTTTAAAGGGGTCATATGATGCAATTTAAAGTTTTTCATTCTCTTTGGAGTGTTATAAGCTGTTAGATATGCATATATAAGATCCCTAAAGTTTAAAAACCAAAGAGATATTCTTTATAAAAGTTATGACTTGTTCAAAGTGGAGCAATTCTGACTTTGCAAGGACAGTCTGGCGCTTCTGACTCACAACCTTTAAGTAAGTTACATTTCTTATTAATGAAAAGAACCTGCTGCTTACTATTCAAATGCAAAAAGTTTTGAGCAGTGAAGGGTAGTGCTTGTGTCACGATTTATGTTTGTTTAGTTCTGTTATTCTCTGTGTTGTATTTTTGGTTTTGTTTATGTTTCATTGTGTGTCCATGTGCTTTTCTCCCCATGTGCTTTCCTCAGTGACCTAGTTTTGTTAACG